>JAODKN010000002.1:18694341-18718833 GCA_026774425.1 Petrocephalus zakoni
CCCCCCCCCCCCCCCCCCCCCCCCCCCCCCCCCCCCCCCCCCCCCCCCCCCCCCCCCCCCGGGGCCCGGCCCTGTTCTAATATTGCAAAAAAAAAATTATTTATAATACAAACCCACTGGTCACCTTGCTATTCCTAGAGGGGTTACCACCGCAATCTTTGAGACAAATAAGCAACCAGTCGGGGGGAGAGGACTGCCCCCCACCCATCCCAAACTACTGTGGGTTAGGGGCAGGGCTGGAGCTCATCACCTACACCGACACAGAGAGGGCAGAATGGACAAGATGACGACATTACCCATCTCCCCTCACCTGCCGGCAGCCAGGGCTCCTGCCAGTCCACTGGCACAATGACTTTCCAAAGAAAAGCTGAAGATACAGGTTTGAGATTCGAGTTTGGCGACAACGGCCATCCTTCCCCGCACATTCTCTCTGAAGCCGCACTTTTAATGACAGCCTTTTTTAAAGTGTCTTGAATCTCAGTTAGCAACCATATATATCCATTTTAAACTTGCCAACGTTTCCATATACATATATTAAAAAAATATTTGGTTTAATAGTAATGATTAAAAAAAAAAAAAAAAATGGGTAAAAAGGACAAAAAAACATCCAATCATAACACTAAATTCATATCTGCAACATCACAACCAATGTTTTAAAAAGCAAAGGGCACGCCTTATATTCACAGTTTACAAAAGCTACCTCAATCTAATACAACACTACCAGCAATTCAAGGCTATTAGAAATTGAACATTTTCTTTCCCAAACCAACCAAAAAAGGGGGGAAAAGGTGGGGGTGGAGGAGAAAAAAAGTGCAGAAATGAGCAGATCATGGACAAGGACGGCATCTCCATTCCCATCTCCCATCTCCATTTGTAAAAAAGCCATTAAAATACAAATTTTTGCATGAAGAGAAAAAAAAAAAAAAAAAATCTTAAAAAAAAGACGATCAACATTTCTTACAGGCTAGCTGCATAACAGATTTGCCCCAAGTGCTTGCAAATGGGTTACCTTTGTTTAAAAACACAAACACTGACCCAGTTCCTCCATGTGATGTTAACTGTACACTGAAGAATGAGTCTAATCCTGTTGGGTACCACCCAGGGCCCTGGAGATCTGGATGAAACAATGCAGAGCCACGGAGGTCTGGCACACGGGAGGCGGCCATGGTTTTACACTGAAGGAGATGGTCTCTGTCTCCTCCCCTCGACGGCTCAGGACGGTTTACAGAACTAGACTCTAATCGCCGCATTGGCTTAATGGTATTATACATCAAAATGGCACTAACTTAGAGAGATGGGGGGGCACTCTTTGTACTGATGATAACAGCAAGTGGATCCAAACTAAATCTGAGCCAACATCTGGCTTCAGGAAGAAACTACTTTTTCAGCTCTCAGAGCTGTACTGATAGGTGTAAGAACATTGGGGGGGGGGGGTAATCACTGCCTCATAGGAGTATTAAACCCCCAATGGAAACATGGAAAGGTCACGGCCGGGGGGGCACCAACAAAATGGGTCACACAATATCTTCAGGGGGGGAAAAGCCGTGAATAGAGAAGCTGTGCAAGTGTTTGCTGGCGGTGCAGGAAGTGCGAGGTGCCCCCGGCCTCATCCCTCCCCCAGCCCAAAGAGAGGCCTCGCGCCAGTCCTTGGGTTACCCCCTAACGGCATCCGCCCCAAAACGGTATGCAGCAGGTCAGCAATGTGCCCACATACTGGCACCCGGGGGTTAGGGGCAGACAGATAATAATCCCATGGGGGGGGGGGCGCTCATTCCCCTGGACAAAGGCTGCACCCGGAGACACTACCATGTGGGGGGGGGGGGTTCACTTCAAAGAAGGCGAGATGGTGAAGCAGCTGCAAGAGGGATGTGCAGCACGTTCCTACGCAATGAGCCAGGGGACGGGGCGCTCGCAACAGCGTGTGCACATTAGCGTTTGGGGCGGCTAGAACTCTGACACAGACCCTAGAGTGCAAACACAGCAGCAGACAGACCTTCCACAGCTGCCCTTTCCAGCCTCAGCACAAGCTGCTCACCAACTCCTCGTATTCACAATAAATGGATAAAAACCTTAATTTATAATACAATCATTTTCCCCAAATCTGGTCCTAATTTATTACAAGTACAAAATTGCCATAAACCAGGTTTTATACAATCATGTAAAGGCTAAATTCAAATTTTATATTTTATACAAACATCCACGTGAAAAATCCCCAGGAGTGAAATATGGAGTTCATGGCCCATCTGAGATGGGGTGAGAGGCTCAAATACGACTTCTAAGACAATGCCACTGGTGTATGTACACGTGTGTGTGTGCACACGCTGGTGACAATGTGAGAACCTGCCAAGCTGAATTAGAACGATAACCAGTAGTGGATCCTCGCCTACCCTGGAGGGCAGTGCTGACAGACGCCCGTGTCGTCGGGGCTCAGGTTGCCAGGCTCCGCAAAGCAGTGCTGAGAATGATGCTGGTTTGAGCTGTAGTCCTTTTCTGACCCAGCATGCATTGCCATGGTGACATCCAATAACCATGCATCCTTGGTGGACTCCCCACCCACCAGCTCATATCATGCTCTAGAACAGGCCGCCCTCCCTCGTCTCGGCGAATGGGAGCCGTGTGTCATTCAGACGTGCATGGGCCTGCACAAACTGCAGCAGCCGAGTCGAGCAGACAGCTGAACACCCAGGTCCCCATAGAGGGGAACCAGAGGTGACAGCAGCAGAAGACCTGGTTTCAGCACCAAAAGCTGAAAGGCGGAGATTTGACCTGCGCCCTCCTACACTGACAAGTCGTCATATGAGCAAAAGGGAAGGGGCACTCAGGCCCATTCGCGCTGCTGGTAAATAAAATGTCCCCCCACCATTCGCAGATGGTTTCGCAGGATTAGGAGCATAGCTCATGACTCCCTTCCTCTCTGTGAACCCCAGCAAACGGTCTACGCCTAACGGACCTAGACCGTAGGTGTTTTTAAAAAAGTGAAAAGCATTTAAACATTTAAAGAAACAGGACAAACTCACTTTGTGGTCCACCGATGTATAACGAAGGGAACATGAGTGCGGGGTGTGTATAGCAAGAGACTTGAGATTGACACCTTCTTCAATTAAAATGAAATACAAACAATTAAATGAACAAAAAACAAAATGATTTACAAAAGAAAATAAAATAAAAAAAATCCCTGCTGGCCATACCTCACACCTCTCATTGTATGACTTGATTTTTACAGATTGTGTTCTCTTCTCTGCTTGAGTTTAGAGGAGTGTGAGGGAGATGGAGTGTCCCCAGTGGCTCGGGGGACTACCTGCGACTGGGCAGGTGAATTCCATTGATGGGCGGCAGGTAGGGTAGGACCAGCTCCAGTTGTGCATACAGGGAGAAATGATCAGAAGGAATATGGGGGTGCGGGCAACCGTTAATATTGTTCTCAATGAGCCAGTGTGGATCAAGAGGCCCCAGGATGCCCAGGACGTTGAGGTGGGGTTTGGAATAGAAGATGTAATCAATCACGCCCTGGAAGGAAATGAAAATTCATGTTGCTAAACACACACTTGATACTGTTTTGCTGCTACAGGCATACTCAGAATTTACAATGAAGGATAGAGCTGGTTACCACTGACTGGCTCACCTTGAAGTCGTAGGTGTAGTTGGTGTAAGGCATCAGGCCATTCTCGTAGGCGCTCTTCAGCTTGAAGCCGTGTGTGATCCTGGTGCTGGAGGTGCCGTTCTTGCCATTGCTGTTGAAGTTGGTCAGGCTGTCGCTGTAGCGCAGCTCCTTGAAGTCTTTATGGGTACAGTCCACCCCGCCAGTGCTCAAGTACTCCACCACACCTGTGCCGGGTGGAGGTCAAGTGCGTGAGGGCCCCGCAAAGGAGTATGGTGGGCTGAAGTGAACATTACTAGACTGTGCCATTTTTAAGGCAAAAGAATCTGATGCTAAGAAACTGCAAGAGCGATACCACTACCAAAGGCTCCCAGAAAAAGTACGATATTCTGGATGGATGTACTTCTCACTGGACTATTTGGGCCACATCAGCTTGGTGCCAATGGGGGAGCTCCCTCTGAAGGAACTCCTCCTTTCCACTGCTTACCTGAGTCTGGCAGCGAGTTGAGGTCAGCACATAGCACGAGCGGGATGGCATTGGCCTCTCCGGATGCTGAGGACAGCTTGAGGGTGCGTGTGGCCTTGTCCACAATGTTCTTCACCTCTGACATGAACATCATGGTCTGAACCAGCTTGACGTCAGAGTACTCTGGGTCCCAGTGCATGTGAGCGTTGGCCACCAGGAGGAGCTGCTTCTCCATTCCATGAAAAGACTTTACAGCTGGAAGATGACATTGAAGGGATGAGAAGGTTCAACGCTCCTCTGGAAAGTCTGTACAAATTATGGTACCAAGTTGCTAAAAAAAAAAACAAAAGAAAACGACATGTCCACCAATGGTGAAAAGGCTTATTCATTAGCATGGGGTCAGACTCACAGGACATCTCCATCATCTCCTTGCGCAGCTCTAGGAGCACGGCCACACCGATGTTGTCCTTGGTCATGACCCGGTTCAGCATGGCTTCTGAGCCCTCGGAGTTGGCCATGGCCAGCTGGTTGAATTCCACCGTGTGCTTCTGGACAAGGCTGAACCTGAGAGGAACAGTGGTGGGGTTATCACGAGAAACCAGACTATCCAAGACGGGAACCTGCTGGTTTGGTATTTAAAGCATGATATAGCCTGAAGCAAAAATGTTCCACCTTTTGACCAACAGCATCCCTAGTCATCAGGTCTACAGACAGCTTCCAGGGCGCTGCACGGCCAAGCTTACTCTCATGGAGAGCAAGGTTGGAGGAGGTGAGAAGTGAATTTCCCCACGGGGATCAATAAAGTATCTCAGAAAATAAGTACAACCCCTGAAAAGAAAACTCACTTGTCCGTCTTGAAGAATACTGCACAACCATCGACATGCTTTCGGTCTGATTCTGACATGGTTCTGGCTCGTGACTTAGGACTGAAGAACCCATCGTAGCCCTGTTCCTTTAGCTCAACCAGGAAGTAGTTGTAGTACTGCTCCGTTTCCACTTCCTGTACATCAAGACAGGAGGATAAATGAGACCCTGGCATACAGCACCAGCAAAATGCATTTGCAATGAATAAAGAACAAACTGTCTTTTTTATGCTGTAAAGTAAATCACCTGATTTAACCAAATCCAATAGAGTGCCTAGAAAGATTAGACAAGTAGATTACATAAACCTACAGCAGCCCCAGGTCTGTCAGAGTACTGCCCAGAAGCAGGACCATGAGGAGAAGGTCAAAGGTCACATTACAGAAGAGCAGGGAAAAGTGCTTTCCTGCAACCCTCAATTACCCAGTGAACATATGGCTGACCTGTTCATGAGCCCACAGCACAGGTGATGGAAGAACTCCCAGCTGAGGGTGTTAATAGGCACTGTTGTCCAATGGCAGGTTTGGCCCATCACCCATTGAGTTAATACTGGTCGCGAGCTCGATGGAAGCTCACCACACACACACACACACACACACACACACACACACACACACACACCAACCATGGGTATAACCCTGATCCCAACTATGACATCCTTAACCCCTACCCAGCCCTAACCTTAACCATAAGTAACAATAAAATGAGACTTTTGGCATTTTTAGTTTTTTGATTACAGACACATTTTTATAATATTCAGGTTATCCTTATGGGGACCAAAAAAAATGTCCCCACAAGGTAGAAAATAACCATTTTTATCACACTGTGGGGACATTGGGTCCCCACAATGTAATATATGTCCATGCACACACACACACGCACGCACACACACACACACACACACACACACACACACACACACACACACACACACACACACAACTCCAACACCCCCAGGCTCACCTGCAGGCTAATGATGTCTGCATTACAGCTCAGAATCTCCTGCATGATGGACTTCTTCCGATACTCCCAGTTGAGCGCCCAGGATGGGCAGTAGCCATACAGCTGACGTGTAGCATACTTGTCACACAGCACGTTATAACACATGACGGAGAACAGGGCTGTGGGTTCAAAGAGGGGGTGGATCATGAATAAAAAAAAAAAAAAAAATCAGGTTAACTATCCAGAAGCACTTTCAGAAAACAACGGGCATCACTGTGTCAGAGTTCCTTAATGTTTGCCAAAGAACCTCAAGACAGTTCCACAGTAAATATATTTAGTAGACACTTTTGGGAAGTGTGTTCAAGGATCGGATCATTTCTCAAATCAGCAAAAAAAAAAAAAAAAAAAAGGCGAAGGTGATTAATCGTCATTGCTGACACACCACAGCACACAGTGCACAACAGCGAGATGTGTCCTCTGCATTTACCCCATGTGTGACATTGTGACACAGCTAATTCAGCGCCCCGGGGGAACAGTGCTTTGGGTAGTACCTTGCTCAGGGTACCTCAATGGTACTAGCGGAGCTGGGACTCAAACCGGCTACCTGTTCTACTACACAGTCGCTTCCCTAACCATTCCGCCACCAGGAGACAAGAATAATTTTGCCATCCATCCATCTTCTACTTGTCCTATTCAAGGTTGCAGGGGGTCAAAATCTCATCCAACTGGCTACGGACACAAGGCAGGGAACTGCTTTGTCTGTAGCTTTTTACTGCAACTCTGCGTCGTATGGAAGACCCTAGAGGACATCCATCATTATCTGCTTTATGTCGAGATCACAACTTATTGTTCTTGTGATCTCAACATATAAAGAATATCTCAGACTTTGGCTATCATAAAATAACAATTAAACACACAAACAGCATTTGTCAAGAGAAAAAAGGAAGTGGATTCCACTAAACATGCCATAGCTACTGCTACTGAATCTGTGCAGTTTTTTTATAGCATTCACACCAAAGACCTAAAATTCCCCCCGTGTGCGATATACAAGTAGGGAATTCTCCCCCGTCATGAGAAATGAATTTCAAGCCCTGAATGCGTATCCTTTATGGACTTCCAAAGCAGAGATTTAGGGAATTACTACTTTAAAAAGTAACAACAGCAGTAAAACAATTTCACACTACTGTGGTAAAACTTTGCAATTAATCTGTAGTTCACATGTGTGCCAAACCATGGGGTGGATCAATATAAGTCAGCTATTGTCCATTACACAACTAGAACCCATGATCTTCTGGACAAGTACAAGAATCCCTAATCCCCAACGCAGCATCCCATTAACACATGCAGCCCTCAGTATGTGCACAGAGGGCCAATGGGAGGGGGAAAGGCTTCAGACCTGAAGGGCGTGTCCTATCCGGCTCCTGAAGGGCAATCCAGGACCTGGAGGGAGGCTGCTCTGTGGGGACTGTGAGGGGAAAATGGGGTAAGTGGCGAATACAGTATCACACACTCTCCTGAAAGAAAGGTAGAAAGTCTAGCTTACAGTGAGGACAGCAGATCTTGCCTGGTCCTTGATCTTAATGACAATAATTACAGAGAGGGTAACTCTCTGCAGTGACCCAAGCCAAACCCTACAGACCATACTGAAATCCCACTTTACATTTGGACAGGACCCAGTGGGTCGGCAGGTCAGTGACGGACGCGAAGCGGGGACTCACTACGTTTGACGGTGCCAGCGAGATTGTCCAGAAGGTAGCTGAGCAGCCGTCTTGTCCCGTCAGGTTCCTGATACAGGTTCAAGATTTCTTGTGTGAGTGGGTTCCCTGTAGGAAGAGTGCTGTAAGGGTCACTGCTGGCCAGCAAAATGCTCTAGCCTGTTGCCATGGTGACTGCCTCCAGAAGCAAAAGCCTACTCACCTTTCAACCCCAGTGTTTGTAACTGAAACAGTTTTCCCAGCTCGAAAGGCAGAACCCGCAACTGGTTGTTATTTAAAAGCAGTTCCCTGGGGAGCAGAGGAGGGGGACAGGATTTCTCACTGTGGTTCTACTCAGAGAATGACCCTGACCAAACCAGCATTGCCAGAGCTAGTTCAATCCAATGGACATTAAAGATGCAAAATCCTTAGTAATGGAACTGGTATGATGGGCTATCAGACAGCAAGTTCATAAGAGGCTCTTTCCAAACAGTTCAATGTGACCACAGGATCCCATTTATCTATGCTTATCTGTTAGTTTGTCTCAACAGCACCCTGCCCGCCCCCCAGACAAAGAAAGGCAAGGCCAGGACACAAGCAGGTATAAAAAGAAACTAAAACAGGTGTGTTTTTGCTATTCCTAAACACCTGACAGCTGTCATAATGTTAGAGAACTGAAAATAAACAGAGGTGACTGTTTTCAATTAGAGCTGGTGGTGACAGGCTGGATAAGGTGTCAAGGAAGAATACCTTTAACAGTAATGAAAAGTTGGAAGGGAGGGGCCGAGAATGTGACACACACAGACCAAAGCCATGCCGTTCTGGGAATGGGAAGCTCGTGTGTCATTAAAATCCAGAGCAGATCTGGTGTCGGGTCCAAGGAAGGACCCGAGATGGACCCCAGGCACCCTACCTGAGAGACACCATGTTGCCAAGCTCTGCCGGCAGGCTCCTGATCTTGTTGGATGACAGGTCCAGGTACACCAGGTTGTGCAGTTTGGCAATGTCGGGGGGGATGCGCGACAGGGAGTTGTCGCTAAGGTACAGGGCGGTGAGGTGAGTCAGGCTCCACAGCGCTGAGCTGAGACTCTTCACTTTACCTGCAGGGTAGCCAGACAGGAACTCGTCACTGCCACACGTACCAGCACAGAGCATCGACTGCCTGTGGCAGCATACAAAGGTGTCAAATACTACCCAGGGTGACATGCATGGGTAAAACTACTTATGACAGACATTTACACCACCTGCCCAAACTTTCTCAAATAACAGAAATGTTATGCTTCTCATAAATTTGCGGCATATTCTGTTAAATACACCAGTAGGTGTCTTAAAGGAGAGGAACTCAACGCCAAAATTGCTTTTACTGGTCCATGACTTCTACTGTGTCAGAATCTTTTTCTAGCCTGTGAGATCTCCGTATCCCACATGGACAGAAACAGAAGCTCCGCCCTCACCACTGATCTCAAGCTCCGCCCAGTAAGATTTCTTCCCATTGGCCGCCTCCTCACTTGACATTATTGTGTACATCCGCCTCGGGTCTGGCGGGTCATATTTCTCTTTGGGCATTCCTGTTATTCTGTAAAAGACATAGATAATGGGGTTATGTGCAAGTATACAACCACACACACACACACACACACCCTGTAATAGAACATTTAGACAGATGTGGACTATCCATCCTCATCAGGGTTTTGGAAGACGGCAATATTCCGGCCAGCATAGGGAACAATACGGTTGTAACCTGTATGGGAAGCCATGCCATCACACAGCATACTGATGCACACATACACTTATCCATATACTGCGAGCAACTTGAACACTATCTGCAATGACTCTGGGAGGAAGCTGGAATACCCGGAAGAAATGTGACCCAGGGAGAACATGCAAACCCACTCAAACACACAGAGCAGGGATGAGATTCAAACCCCCAACCATGGAGGTACAAGGCACCAGTGCTACCAGAAGTGGGCTACGTAATTAGTAACTTCATTACACATGCCACTCCTATAGTGATGGTGAAAGGCAGGAAAACTTCATTTAGGTATTGGGTAAGCAAACTAGGATTCCCCCGCCGCCCATGTACGGAATTCAGGCAGTTTTTAATACGAGATACTGAGTGCTAATTAGAACATTACTTTAAGTATTAAAAAACCTTTAAAACGGGGATTAAAATGCACTTTTTAATTAGAAGAGTTCTCAGAGAGCCGCAGTAATTGGGAAGCCATGCCTCCGCAAGGCAGAGGGGATACAGCCTCTGCACAAACACCAAGCCGGTGGGTGTCCGTTTCACGTTACTCCTGTGTTGCATGGCGGGATACCAAGCCGCACGTCATGCTCGGAGAGATGCAGAGAATCTCCCCCCACTTTTCTCCGTGGAGAAAGCAGATGTGTTCCCAGACAAAGCTCAGCACGGCAGCCAAACCAGTCCACATCCTTCTCCAATTTGCATGGCTACAAGCGACTGTCAGTTAGCAATACATGGAATACAATCCTGCAGACTTCACAACGATGGTGCGTGGGAACATGATAAAGTCATCCACAACAACCCGAGGAAACTCGCCCACCCCCATATACACACACGCTCATGCGCACACACACACCAACACACTTAATGCAGGTCCTAAAATACATTGAGAGTTTTCACCAGGAAATTAAGACATACACATGCGAACTCCACAAAAGGTGCTCATGCAGTCCGCCGGGGAAACAGCCCAGCCTTCATGCTCAGGAGGGAAGAACAATAGCTGTGGTCTTTCAGGGTACTGTGCTTGGGTATTGGAAAGCTTCAAACCCATCAAACTTCAAACTCAAAACACGAAGCAGGGCTTTAATAAGGAGACAGCAAGAAAAAGCTTTAAAAAAAATAAATAAATCACTGATCATGCACATTAGCAAAATAACAAGCAAAAAAATTTGCACTAAAATTACTCAGGTCCAATACATTGAGTAAGCTTCACCAAGAAGCAGCTGTCCCTTGGACAAAAAAAAAAAAAAAAAAACGAATAATCAACTGAGGGAAATATTAACACTGGTATCACAAGCAGCTTGACGACAGTACGTTAACTTCACCTTTACATTTTGGCAGTGTGATTCAGCCCTAGAAACCATGCTAGCGATGGGGCACGCACGATCGCACCATATGCATAGACGGGCCCGACTGCACAGCTGCCAGCTGGCGTCAACCAGGGCACAGAATTAAATCACCACGCTGCTTAACTTGATTTTTCGTGCGATGTTTACAGTTTGGGTGTGCGGGGAGGAGGGAGATGAAACAAATTGAGGAAAATAAAACACCACGGACAACCAGCACCAAGATGAAGCCATTTAAGAACCATCTTAAGGCACCACCTCAGAATAAATGATGATATCACACTGTTCCCAGTGTCACTCAGCTCATGTTCAGACTTATGCATGAGGAACACTGGGTCGCGTTCGACTCTTAAAAGCCACTCAGCTCTTCTGGATACCCGTGAGAGTGTGGGACAGTGTAATTGAGGCGTGACGGCAGCCCGATGTCACCTTTCAGTGCCAAATAAAATCAGGTGTTACAAAAGTACATCCAAAGGCAGTCTATCTAATTAGACATGCTTCAAAATTGCTATGGCCCTCAGTCTGAGGAAAAAGGACAATGAAAATTCTTGCACAGTTGACAGAGAGATTAAAACTGCATGCAAATACGATAAGCTGATGCTATAATTGACAGCGTATTCGCTAATACTGTCCACACAAGCCTGCGCGACAGCTCACAGTATAAGGGTCAGACATAACAAGTAGCCACGACTGTGCATTTCATTCCCAGCAGTGCTGCCACCAAACACTCAAAAACCTTCAATCCACATCCAGTGAAAGAGGAGTGCTCAGTGTACAGCTGTCACCATGTCAGGAGCTCAGGGCTGACTCATAACAGCAGCACTCAGCAGCCCTCAACCATAACACTACTGTATGTGACAGTAATGCTTTAATTTCGGATCAGTGTCTGCACGGCCAATTAGAAACAAAGCCTAGAGACACCGATATTGGGTTATATAGCACCAGAAAGCACAACTTTTTTTTTTATTAACAGGGTCCAACAGGGTCTGGTCGTCAGCATCAGCAAAAAGGAGATGCCATTAATGTGCTCGTAAGTTACGCCAATTATGGTTGCTTCATAGATGCCTGTTATTCAGCACCAGCAGGGGAGACAGATGTTGAAGAGTGGGGAGGATGCCAACAGGCAGGCATGTGCTTTTAATGCTGTTAAACCAGAAGACAACTTAATGGCAAAAGACTAAACCAAGGCAGCTGTACCGCATTTGCAATGTCTGTAAATTAGAAAAATACTGCCAACTCAGCAAACAGCTTAAATAACAGGAAGAGAACAGCAAGTATAGGTAACCTGACCTGACTGAGCAGGTTGAAATGACCCCAGGGCACAGAGGACTGTTTGATTACAGGAGTACGACATGTAAAAAGCCTTTTTGACAGAAGGCGCTTGGGGGTTAAGAATACAAGAGAATACAAACTCTTAAGCAATGAAACAGGCAAAAAGTAGTATTTATGACAAAGAAGAAGTCAAATGCAGAATACACATTGATTTACCAGTTGAATGGGAGTATAAACTGCCAATTCATATTTCCCACAATTAGGGAACATGTTCTACTGGTGAAGGTAGGAGAGAAAACTGACAGTAAATGCAGTGACCCCCATTGATAGCCAGCTGAAAAAGTGGGGGGCTGCTCTATCGGCACATATGAACAGCACGTCTAGGCTCACTCAAGGAGGTACCAGCCCAGCCGAGAGGTCTGCAAAGGCGGCTGGTGCTGCTCAGTTTCTGTGACAGTCCCACCATAAGAAAGGGTTAGGGTTAGTCCTCCTAAAATTCAGGACAAAGGAATGTGGACAAAAAGAAAAGTGTGAAAAGAAGAAAGTACTAAAGGAAGGGTTGTGCAGGTCAGAGCCTCCAGGATCCAACGGCCTTTGCCGGTACCAGCTTTGCTCTGCAAGCCATATTACATCATTACCATCATTGTGCTTTTTATGCCACTTACGTTACGCAACCAAGACACACAAATCGCTTCGCCCACTACAGACGGTCTGGTACAACTGCATCTGACATCCCTACTACTGCTGTATTGGTACCCAAGACTCATGATTTGGTACAGTCTTCGATTTTGGGTTCATAGTTCGGTGCAACTTCAGCACAATTTCATCACAGCAGGATAAGCAGAATTTGTTCGGAGATGATTATTAACATCAGTGTAACATTTAACATTTGCACAATGCTAAAAAAAAAAAAATGGGAATATGATGTTATATTTTTAAATTATAATGAACTAAATCCCATGTTCTGTACTACTCTGTGATCACATATCTGCAGCAATAATCGGCCCTAATAAGCAAAATTATTTTTTCTTACTCAGTATCAATTTCCTGGCAAAAGCACCTGAAAAGCGACAAGGAGACCCGTGCCGTTTTCTTTCTTAAACGGGTCGTACTCATACCTGGATGTCGGCATCTCCGATGAGGCAGCATTTTGGATGCATTTCTAACTTGCCAGAGTTTGGTAAAACAGAACCGACAGTCTGGGAGCTCTATTTTGAAGATGTAACGCAAAGCATCAAGAACAAGGTGCAACTAGCATTTTCCATCCATTCTATTCTTTTAACAGTGGAAAAAACAGACATTGTGCCAGCGCAAAGGCACAAAAACTTTGTCCTAACTCTCTTAATTATTGAGAGTTGTGTTTTGGGTGTAACATGGAACTAGCAAGATTACTTTGTGTCACGCTTTAGGTTGGTGAAAAATAGGGCCCTTGATCTTAACTACTTTCTCCTGTGTTGGTGTCATTTACTTGGAAACCAAAATGTTTGCAAAATGCAAATTATGACTGACTGTAACCAGCCTTAGCTGTAACCAACTCACAGCCAAAATTTCCATGTTGAACATCAACTTGTGAATTCAGGTTCCACCGATGACAACTTTGGTTCATTCGCTACAAAAGAGAAAATGATGTACCAAATGATACATGAAATTTGTCCTTATCATCACAGTCACCACCAAGAATATTGTGGTATGGGAGTAATCTACTCCACCATTCATCCTTAGGACTTTTCCTTTATTTCTGTGCAAGTCACCCTTTGGATTTGTTGTTTGCAGCGTATGTATTGTGACCATTTCCTGCTACTTAGTGTCATACATAATATTCACTTTAATATTCGTGTAACTGCCCCATGTGTGCTCATCCAATCCCACACTGATTACAAAAGAAACAAGCACCAAGACAAACATACAAAGCAATGGCATGACAGCACTGAGCAGCATACTCAGTGGCATGTGTGTTTGAGTGTGCGCTGAGGAGGGAAGGGACGGGTACATGGGTGAATTATACAGTAGCATCAGCCAGAACGTGTACACAGTTACTTTAAAAAACGGTGAGACAGACGAGCATGAGACAAGGTTGGGTACATTCCAGCAGAGGGTCAACAGCAAAGCAATTAAACAAATAGTCATCTAAAGGACCATGCAGATGCGGGTTCTGTACAGAGCTCAGGGAGATGTACGGAGTCCCAATTGGCAGTCTCCGCAAATCCTTGGTGCGCTGTCATTCTGATTTTAAAGCACTCATTAGGAAGACATTAAAGCCATCCTGAGGGGGAAAAAAACCAGGTTTGGAATTTTTTGTTTTAAACAGAACATCAAATCTTCTGTGCTTGAAGCCGTACTGAAGCTTCCCTGCTGAGAATAATGTGCGGAGCATTAACCTCTTAAAATGAGCGCTGCTATTCAGCTATAATGTATAATTATTTAATTCTCAAGCAGAGAGAAACAAAGAGCACAATGCCAACGTAATGCTTTCGTTTTAAGTGTTCAGAGGAAAAGGGCCAACACAAGGAAAAACTATGAATTTTTCATAAACCCTTCCCAAATTCAACAAGAGCAACCACGCATGCACAAGCATGCACACACACACACACACACACACACACACACACACACACACTTTCATATGTAATTTCTCCATGTCTAGTTTTCCAGTCCAGTTAATGACTAATATACATGCTGCAATCATAAAATACTACACATTTTACAAGGGACTACAGGAAATTATCCCTACACAAGAATTGCTGGTCAGTTGCTAACTGTGACAGTCAGACATACTGAGGGCAAACTGCTCATCGCTTTATTCCCCAGGAATGTCTGCAAACAGACCAGCTTTGGCGAAAATACCCAAAACTTTTTAACAGTAAGCTGTGCAGTCACTTCGGACAGGAGCATCGAGGGGGGGGGGGGGGGGATGCTGACGCTCAGATTTCACCTCCTCAACCTTACGCGCACACCGCTGCCACCACACTACACAAGCATCGCCCGCGATCACAGGGGGGAACATCACTGGCGCGATAACAAATACGATAAGAAAGCAGACGTGCCATATTTGCATTTCCCTCAATCTGCTCCCTCTCCTCCACAAGTTCCAGTAATTTTCCATTCTGTTCACTTGACCTTTGATGAGTTGTACACGGACTGTTCCCTCCATTACCTTGGAGCAAATTTAAGCACATGCCGTGTTATTAGGTAAAAAGCTAAAAATAGTGGAATTAGCAAAACATGAAAAGTAGCATGGAGTCAGTTACATAAAGACAGTGGGGGGGGGGGCACAGTGCCACTGAGCCTGTCTTTCAGGCAAGAGGAGTAGCCGCATACAGTTAAAGGCATAAAAGTACACCACAATCAAAAAATGATCATGTAAACAACCAACCCAAACAGTAAGTCTGCCAAACAGTTCAACCAGCTTCCTCTTATAACAGAATAGCAAGGAAGCCAACATGCTGGGCACCGCACATGCTAGGGGTTTGTCCACAGAGAAGTCAGCCCCAGTCCTCAGGAGCTGGGGAACCCCAGGGTTTATGACTTGAGGTGGGTCACCCTCCAAAATTACTACAAGCGTGTCTGTGAGCTGCAGCCACCGCATGGCCTAAGGACTACAGTGAAAGTCTGCATCACACCAGGAAACAAGCAAAAACAAAGAGCTTCACTCACCACCCCGTCAGACTGTAAACACTTTCCACTTATTCACTTTGCACAAAACAGCAGAGGCCATACCTGCTCTGGAATACAGTCGTGAACTTATTTCAGCTCTTGCATAGAGCAAGGGAGAGCATCACTACACACACACTGTTCAAGATCTAAAAAACAGAAAGATGCATTCTGATTAGCTACCAACATGAGCATCTAGAGGAAGCAAATATAATGAGTCCTGAGCAGAAACTTCAAAGTAGTTTTGTAGTTGCTTGACCTAAACACTAGTACAGCTACCCGGACATGCGCGAGATAAACATTAACACGAGCACTCTCACATGCCATAATGCATGTTTTAAGAGTCCCCTGGCATTGATATCATTATCAAATAAAATACTCACATGCAAGAATACAATTATAATGCTTGTATAAGAGTGAAGATAAATTCATTATTCTTCAACTTGTACATCTTGAGACCAATGGCACGAATTAGCCCTGGACAGCACTTACTGCCACAAGCAATATAATAATTTAACTGTCTTTTATTCACTGCATGGATCAGGCCTGCAGAAGGAAGACTGATTCAAATCCCAGTAAAGGTTTTATTTTATATATATATATATATATATATAACTCCAAATGGTAAGGCCTGCAGAGAGCCTCTTTTCAATTATATATTGCAACAACAATGCCGTTTTAAAGCGGGCCTGAAGGAACAGTCCATGTCCATTTTAGCTGAGAAAATTTCCTTAAAGAAGTTACCTAAATAGAGATTTGTGGTGTCCCAATTAGTGGATATTTTTCCGTTTTAATGAGCTTCAGGTCATTACAACTTTGAAAGCCCTGACTGAAAAACTGTTCTCGACGTCACCACACCCGCTTCAGATTTCAGCATTCGGCTCTATCGACTGCATGCATCCATGACTTTCTGTGAAATTAAAGCAGATGACGAGACATTTCCAGCTGCAATTGCAGCACTTCCCAATGGAGCAATGGAATCAAAACTGAACACATAATCAGTTAGGATTATGTGCACTGGGTTAAGGAACACATGTACAATGATATTCTATCCACCATAAACTCCCACTGCAAAAAGCTATTTTCCTGATGTAAACAAATTAAACAGATAATGAATTCTATTTAAGGTTCATGCCATGCACAATACCAGAAGACCTTGACATGGAATGCCCCTTTAAGGGCACCAAGCACTGCCAAGTAAATGCTTAATTAAATGCCCCGTTAATGTTTAACTGGCACACTTCAGTAAGCACTTTTTAAACCCATGTAAAAAAAAACAAATACAATTCAGAAGAATAAACAGAGGCATAAAGGAACCCTGGAGGAAGCACCAGGTGCAGACAGGACAGATGGTCCACACAAGGCTGGCCAATATATGTAGAGTAAGCAAAACAAGAGCTTTTATGAGCTTTCAATTTCAGAATTCAAAAGTGTGCTACATTAATAAGACTAATATAAATGTGCTTCTAGCCAAGTGATCAGCAGCTTTTGCAAGGCAGACTCGTGCTAAATAAAAGCTTATATGCATCTCACCAAAATGTTTTACTGCGTTAATATTTAAGATGGAAAATTGATAAGGGACGGTTCTATCAGTGTCAGAGAGAGCAGCAGTTTAAGCTGCACCAGGTGTTCATGGGGAGGGAAGTGGCCATCACGGCCTTCGCCCACCACCGCTTGCTGGCAGGCGTACACAGGCCTTTCGCAATGGGCCCCTGGGATTTCTCCACTACCCAGCTGGTAACCTCCAATACACCTGGGACATATGTGCACTCCGAAAAGAGGCCAGGCCCTGGACCACACAACCAGACTCTGCCCAGAGACCTGGGTACTCAGAGGCACACGCGGAACGAAATGAAGTAGTTTGCCAGGGAAAAGGCATTTCAACTGTGAAGGGACTGCAAAATTCAGGTTATTACAGCCCATTATTGTATGCAGTTACCTCCACTGCCCCAGCATGACAGCATGATTGCTCAGAACATGACCATCATCATAGCTCGCCTTATACTGAGTATACAAGAGCATTTCAGTTGCTGTAACCGCAACACGCAAATGCATATGGCAGTTACCACGAACATTCAGCCTCTGGTCAGGAGCAATCTTTCCCTTACTACGAACCAAGCAGACAAAAAGATCCAGCTCTTGCAGCATCTCCGCATAACAGCCGGCTGATCCGGATGGCACGCAGAGTCAGCACGTTATGTAAACACTCGGCAGGTCGGCCCGGACCGGGCCAGAGCCCTAGCCAGCGAAGGGAAACCAGCAAGCAGCGGTCATGACGGCACTCACCTTACCGACTGGCCCAATATACACAGCCCGCTCACAGAGCCACGCTGCGGCGCAGTCGGGGCTCCGGGATCCGCGCCTAACACGGTCCTGACCCGGGAAACAAGTGCGCGCAGCCGAGGGGGCTCCGTACCATTGGAGCGCCCGCCTGTCAGTCACCGCCCCCGTGCCCCCTTTTTCCTCGGGCACGATAACGGGACGGCGAATCGGCCTCGGAGAGCCAGGCCTCCAAGGAGAGGCGGCGGGGACACAAGAGCGCGCATCAAAACAAACAAACAAACGCCGCCAGGAGTCTGTCAGCGGCGCGGACGCGCGCTCTCTCGCTCTAACATGCGCGCGCGCGCGCACACACACACACACACACACACAGGAGTAGTTTACCAGCGAGCTCCCGGACAGACGGACTTTCTCCCGGATCGGCAGCGGTCCATCCCAGCGGTTATGAGCCCGAGGTGCGAGGCTCGGCCACGAGAGGCGCTCCGTTCTGCATGTCGGCAGGACTCCTTTTTGCTTTTCTTTTTTTATCTGCCGGAGTCCGCTACAAACCCAGTCAGGGACTAGGTATCCCCCCCTCCCCGAAAGGACAACGCAGTTCCCGCGGGGCGGCTAACCAGCGAAAGCAAGCCACTAACTCGGTCCCCTGCACACACGGAGAACAACACAAAGGCAGGAACCCGTCAGCGTGCGCGCCCCCTTCCCTGGCGTGCCCGCGCCCGCATCCCGTCCGCTCCCAGGCGGCTCCTCACCTGCAAACGCATTCCACAATCCGCAGAGGCGAGTGGACGAGCGGCGCCCGCTTCCCTTTGTCTCACGGACGGTGAACGCGCATCATGGCGGCTGTGGCCGGGGCGCGCTCTCGGCACCGCGATAACGGCGCCCGACGCTATTGGCTAGAGACGCGGGGCCGGGCGGTTCGCGAGCGCGCACGCCGCGATTGTTTGGGTAGAAGGTCGCGGACTAGCGGCAGCTAGGCGTGTTCCAGTCAATTAAGGTATTGATCAGCTGGCATAAAATATTACATTTTGCTGCGTAGCGCTTGCATATAGTTTTCTTTCATTATGCCCAGTATGTGTGTGTTTGGGCTATGTTGGGTTATCAGATATCCCCACAGTGTGATAATAACCTGTCATTTTGACGTTGTGGGAATAATTTTTTTTGGGGTCACCACAAGGGGAAACTCAAGGAGTGTGTGTGTGTGTATATATATATATATACACACACACACACACACATACACACATATATGACTGCGGTCAAACGAATTAAAATGTCAAGTCTTGTATTTTGTTTGGTCACGTATTGTTACGGTTGGGCTAGGTAGGGGTTAAGTTTGTCCTGTCAGGATTAGGGTTTTCCCCATAGAAATGAATGGACGGTCCCCACGAAGATGTAAGTACAAACGTGTGCGCGGGCAATGATTTTGTGCTCTGCGAAAAATCAGAGCAGTGGAACTGTTTATCTGTTTATCGTATTAAACTTTATTGTCATAAGGCAGAGAACAAGTGCAATGGCCACAAATTGCGGTTAACATCTGGCCAAAGTGCTAAAACAGCATTATTTACAGAAAGTACTACATTACTTTCCAATAAAGTGTAGCAGTGTGATGTACGTACAGAAACCAGAAGGGTAAATAGGGTCTGTCATATATGGAAATATAACGGTATGTACAGTTATACAAATATACAGTTATGTACACAACAGACAGGAGCTCTATATAAGACATTTGAAATATTTGTCACAAATATAAAGCAACAATAAATACATGGATGAGGTAGAGAGGATTAAAGACATGTGTACAATAAATAATTAGGCAATGCTCTAATGTAATGTGATGTGATGCGGGGTAGCATGGGGTCTCGTGCACAATATATCAGGTTGCAGTTATTTCAGTGCCATCAGTCTGAATCACATTTCCTCACTGAACACTGAGGAATATGACGTCTCAGTGTTACCGAGATTCAGCCCTTGATGCCCATTTCAGTCTCACCTAAAACAGCACAAGTGTACTTCAACACTGCACTTTTAAGAGACGGCAGCAGCGAATTTACTCTGGGGGAGAAAACAAACAAACCAATGGTGAATGTATCCATGCCTTAATGGAACGCAGTGACGCACACCCAGCATTTATGGGATCCATTAGGAGGAAGGAAACCTGTCGTCAGAGAACAACACAGAGCTTGGGGAGAAGACAGAAATATCGAGCTTGCTCAGAGTGGTATTCTCCTCCAGAACCTGTTAAAAATTGCAAGAATAGCAAGCGATGAGACAGTGTCTGTCCTCTTCCAAACGTAACTAACATAGCCATAACCTCCCTTAGCTCAAGCTTTTCCCTCACAACATTGTTTTGTGATGCATGAACATTATGGATATATAGTTTTTTTTTTTCCAATTGCTAAGATGCATCCTGCAATACTGAAGTCACTCTGTTAAAACTGTCCACAGTCGCCATTACATCAGTGCATGTGGGCTAAACTGTGAATCATTTCCCATTGCTTTCATACAAAATGCAGTCAGTGACTAAATGCTTAATAATTCATGGATTCCTTTCTCGCTCAAAATCTACCACCATCTGAACTTTACGTTTTTAAAGGCCATTTTGCACATGCTTACATACTGTTATCAAAACTGTTAAAAATCATTCAAAACTGAATGACTACAATTTGTTACATAACTATTGTTGATGTTTATGTACTCTCCATTGTAAAAGGTTAGTCGCTATATGATGGACAGTAATGGAAGCCAATAAGATGTGCTGAGATTGATGTGATGTACGTGAGTTTACGTCAATAAAGTTTATTTTTTTTGGTATGTTGCAGTCTGAATTGAGCCGAGGTGTGTCGGTGTGTTTATTCCTCCGTGAGTACTTTCCATCTGGTGTTCGGGTACACACGCCCAAACCACCGAGCAGTTCTTTTCCGCTAACAGGTTATGGGCCCAGAGTTACCCAAAGACAGTTATCAGCATTTTACCACCGATAGAAACGTCGCAGCGTACAGCGTGTCCGGTGAGGGTTAGTGCGCCAAGCTAGCACCATGAGCAGATGGGTCGCGGAGTCCAGTAGTCGTTGGTCCTGGCTAGTTTTTAACAGAGATGAAAAGAACTATAAGCTATAAGCCATCTTAGGATGCAAGGGCTCAAGGACACTGTAGTATTGTGAACACAGAGTGCATTATGGAGACCACTAGGGGGAGTTAGAGTTTCAGTAGTGACGTTTAAAGCATACCCAGAGACTCAGAGAAGGTAGCATAGGCGAGACGAGATGGGTATTGTGAGTGTTCTTTAGAGTTCCAAATAAATCTTCCAAAGAAGTATCCCCACCACTCTGTGTCAGCATCCTTCCACCACTTTGCAAGATATTACAGACACTATTTTAGATGTGTCTGGCGACGATGACAAAAAAGATGGAGAAAAATGCAGAGGAGCTAATCCAGTTCTTAGAAAGGTTCTCGCTAGTATTGCGGGAAGCGGTAGACGATGGGCGGAAAGTGCTAAAAATTCGGAGAGATTATTATGCAAGCAAAGGGAAACCGCATATAATTAGTTTGTATACGGAACTAACTTCATTTAGAAAGTTGGGCAATGGAAGCGTGACCGACTACATTATACATGTAGAGACAGCCATTACATCTATAGGAAACGCTGGTGAGATGTTGAGTGACGGGCTCTCAGTAGCCATGATTTTGAACATGGTTTATTATCTGGACAATGGGAAAGTGCAGAAGCACAGATTGGTAAAGTTTGTGACCAAAGCAATTGCAGAGCAGCAAACCCAGACTGATTTGATGTCTGAAGACGATGTTTTGAAGGTGCATAATAGGGCTAGCAGGACCTGGCAAAATACTGATACGAATCCAGGATATGCTCAGGGCCAGGTTTCATTAACTACCACTGAATTGGACAGCCAAGCACAGACAGATGGGGCCAACCATGAGCCCAAAAGATTCTTCTTCTAGAGTGAGGAAGAGATCAGGTTACTTAAGTGAATATGTATCTGATGGTGAGAGTGATGATCAAACACTCACTAGCATTGACTATTGTTACAGGCTAATGCGTAATGTACCGCTAACATACAGAGCAGCTGTCACTTCATCAAACTCAAAAGGGTGGCTTAATGCGATGGATGAAGAAATGCAATCGCTAAGAGAAAATAACACATTTACCCTAACCAAGTTATCCTGAGGGTAAGAAAGCAGTGGGGGGTAGATGGCAAGGCAAGGCATATATAGCACAATTCAGACACAAGGCAATTCAAAGTGCTTTACAAAGACAAGAATACATTCAAATACAAACATCAAAATCACATTTAAAAGATAAGGGAAAAAGAAATAATAAAAATGAATCAATTAAAATGAACAAATAGATAGTAATAAAAAAAACCCAAATAAATAAATGGGTAACTGAAAAGAAGTTACATTTTAATGACAGAATATCACTAAACTGATTTAATTTATTGGAAAGCTGTAACAAACAGAAATGTTTTAAGCCCTGACTTAAATAAGCTGACAGTTGCAGCAGACCAGTGTATGCAATTAATGTTGATGGATCTGGCAAATACAAGGCATGATATGTAGCCAAGGGATACAATCAAAAGAAGGGTCTAGACCAGGGCTCTTCAAATCTGGCTCTCGATTCCAAATCCAGGCCTTGTTTTCAGTTTTCCCAGGTAGTTAGTCTAATAATCGCTGATTCTGATTGGCCACAGAGGTTTCACAGGTAAAGGACGCTGGAAACTCAGCAGGGCTCAGCCCTTGAGGACTGTGATTTGAATAGCCCTGGTGTAGACTATGGGGAAACATTTTCTCCTACAGCTATTATGACTAGTATTAGGGTGTTGATGCAGAAGGCAGAACAGGAAAACCTGATTTTACATCAGATGGAACAACCAGAGGGTTATGAGGTCAAATCAAGCATAAATGGAAAATTAGTGTACAAGATACAGAAGTCATTATATGGATTAAAATAATCTTTTGCAGATTGTGAAGGAGATGCTTACTGAAACATTTCAGATGAAAGACTTGGGTACATTTTCTAGGTATCAATTTGAAGTGCTGAATGGGTAAAAATGTCACAGAAAAGATATGTAGAGAAAATACTTGAAAGGTTTGACATGCAGAATTGTAAAGTAAGCACAACACCTTGGACTACACTAGTAATACTGTAAAGATGGGTGATGTAAAAAAATACGGAGAGGCAGTCGGTAGTTTAATCTATTTGACTATGTGTACAAGACCCAATATCAGTTTTATTGTAAGTAAGTTGTCACAGTACTTTACTGAACCCACGGAAGAACAATGGACCACTGTAAAACATGTACTGAGGTACCTGAAGGGTACAATTGGAAAGAAGTTGTATTACAGGAGATGTGATAATGAGAAACTGGGACTACAAGCGTACAGTGATGCAGATTGGGCGGCTGATGTAAAGGACAGACGTAGTACCACTGGTTATTGCATAAGTCCTAATGTGAATGGTCCTTTGATTTCATGGCAAACCAAAAAGCAGCCAACTGTTGCACTATCCACTTGTGAAGCAGAGTACATGGCGTTAGCCGCAACTATGCAGGAGTGTATATATATATATATAGTAATGTGCATGATTCATCGCGTAACTTGATTACAAAAAATCCTCCATGCAAATTCTTTGCTTCCATGCTTCGTTTAATCCACACAACTACATACAGTACTGCTCAGTGATCACGGAGGATTATTATTGTAGCACAGTTTACAGCTCTCTTCGGGTTACATGGGTCAGTGTGAATTTACTACCAAATCTATGGCAGAATAGCTTAAATAATTTTCTGGTCATTTGTTTGTCAAAAAGAAAAACCATGTTGGCATAAAATGTCTGTATTGTTATGTGCTTTTTGTGTGTTTTTGATAGCTAATGAATATTTTTTAATTACACTGAGATATACTGCAACACCCAGCTAACAAAATGACGTCTTTAGAACATCCTCTGAACGATGTCAAAAGTCATGAAAACGTTATTAATTGACGTCATATGGACGTTCTTTTGTAGAGGCCTCGGTACAGGACAGAGGACGTCAGTTTCTTCACCACGTCCTCACAACGTCACCATGCTATTTCAAGAACGTTTCAAGGACGTTGTCTTTTGTCCTTTGTAGGACATTTCCAAATGATTTCTTAATTAATTTGAACTAAAACATTTAAAGCTTAGGAACTTATGTATAGAACCTGCTTCTTGGACTCCCGAAATGACCATCATACTGTGCCGTTCCCTGCGGCGTTGACGGAAACGGTTGTCCACGCAAATAGCGAGGCTCACCAGGTTTTCAAACGATGCCGGCATTTCCCTGGATGCCAGTTCGTCTTTGATGTTGTCAGAAAGCCCATTATAAAAAGCATCAAACTGAGCCTGCCTATCCCAGCCCGTGGATAGCGCAAGGGTTTGGAAGGCAATAGCGAAATCAGAAACAGATCACTCGCCTTGACGGAGCTGGAGTAATTCGCGTGCTGCCTCTCTGCCATGTGTCGAGTAGTGATCGACCGATATTGATTTTTTTATTACCGATACCGATACCAATTATTTGCTTGCTTATGTGTCCGATAACCGATATTCCGGACCGATATTTGTTTGCTATTAAACTTCTGTTTCTGACACAATGATTACAACAC
>JAODKN010000002.1:18747882-18764540 GCA_026774425.1 Petrocephalus zakoni
GAAACAGGCAGGGAAAGCATGAGGAAACAGGCAGGGATAGCATGAGGAAACAGGCAGGGAAAGCATGAGGAAACAGGGAGGGAAAGCATGAGGAAACAGGCGGGGACAGCATGAGGAAACAGGCAGGGGTAGCATGAGGAAATAGGCAGGGATAGCATGAGGAAACAGGCGGGGAAAGCATGAGGAAACAGGCGGGGACAGCATGAGGAAACAGGTGGGGAAAGCATGAGGAAACAGGTGGGGATAGCATGAGGAAACAGGCGGGGAAAGCATGAGGAAACAGGAAGGGATAGCATGAGGAAACAAGCAGGGATAGCATGAGGAAACAGGCGGGGAAAGAATGATGAAACATACAAGGAAAACATGAGGAAACAGACAGGGAAAGCATGAGGAAACAGGCAGGGAAAGCATGAGGAAACAGGCAGGGAAAGCATGAGGAAGTAGGCAGGGATAGCATGAGGAAACAGGCGGGGAAAGCATTAGGAAACAGGCAGGGAAAGAATGATGAAACATACAAGGAAAACATTAGGAAACAGACAGGGAAAGCATAAGGAAACAGGTAGGGAAACCATGAGGAAACAAACAGGGAAAGCATGAGGAAACAGGTGGGAGAAGCATGAGGAAACCGGCAGGGAAAGCATGAGGAAACAGACAGGGAAAGCATGAGGAAACAGGCAGGGAAAGCATGAGGAAACAGGCAGGGATAGCATGAGGAAACAGGCAGGGAAAGCATGAGGAAACAGGCGGGGAAAGCATGAGGAAACAGGCCGGGAAAGCATGAGGAAACAGGCAGGGATAGCATGAGGAAACAGGCGGGGATAGCATGAGGAAACAGGCGGGAAAAGCATGAGGAAACAGGCACGGAAAGCATGAGGAAACAGGCAGGGAAAGCATGAGGAAACAGGTGGGGAAAGCATGATCCTAACATCTGTCAAAAAGGCCCATCAACACCAATGCTTCCTCAGGTGATTGAGACATCCAAAATTGACCACCTTCCACAGATGTGGTGTGGAGTCCATCCTCACAGGGGACAACACATTCTGGTACAGCACAGTCTTCTCAGGATCACAAAGATGGTGCAGAAGGCGGATTCCTGCCAGCCCCCCCCCCCCAACCTACGGCCAGCAGCTGATAGCAATGCTGACACACCCCTCCAGCTTTAGGTACAGTATCTTCCTCATTGTCATAAGACGCCTGGGCTGGTGGTGACTCTACACTACTCACTGCTCCTGCACTGATCCCATTACAATCCCAAACTCCTACTCCTTTAAGCTTTGCACTATATTTGACCTATTGTCTGCTGCGTCACACATATTCTATATACAAAATGCACTCTTTCAGGTATAAATACTCATATTTACATATTCATATTTATAATGATTGTAGTCCTGTGTCCTCTTAGTGTGTGTGTGTGTGTGTGTGTGTGTGTATATATATATATATATATATATATATATACACACACATATATATATATATATATATATGCATACTATGCATAATATAGATTTTAATATAGGTGTTTGTGGTTGACAGTGAGAGAACAAGAGCTTGCAGAGGATTGGGATTTGATATGTGCCCCCCAACTCCACAAAAACAGCTGAGATGAAAGCCTAGGCAATGCCGGTAAGTCAAGCTTAACTGAAGGTTAGAGGTGTGCAGGGGGGCCGAGGAGGCGGATATTTGGGGGGGAGACTGCACCTGCACCTATTGGCACAGGGACCACACCCCTCAGACAGACCCTGGGTCAGCCTAGCCCACATACGCAAGCTACAGGGTCTTAGTTGTCTTGCACACATTGCCATAGAGATGAGGTAGGTGATGTGTGGCCCCCGTGGGGGGGGGGGGGATGGTCCAACGATGCGGCGAGCCCGCCGTCCATCTTGTTCCCTTATGCCATCTCCCATCATCATCGCAAACCCGCCTTCCTAAAAAGCGCTTGTAGGCACTCGACTCTGGAGACGCAGCATGCACATCAATTATTAAGGCACTTTGTTTTTCAATTCCCTTTTTAATGTCATTCATCAAAGGGCTCTCATTAAAAATATCCCACGCGCGTTAATGGTACGTCAGACGTTAGCGTTAGAAGGATGAGCCCACATGAAATGCATCACACTAAATTCTCATTATACCTATAGCAAAGATAAATCTTTTTCTAAGAAGTTTTTTTCTAGTGAGGCTGTTAAGATAACGGGTATTAAATATCCTACCTGCTACTTTCCCGGCATTTTATCGGTTTTGAGGGACATTTGAGGGGTTTTGGCAGATTTACTAAAATATGCAGCATCCCCTTAGATGTGATGATAGACACCCAGGAAAGGAAAGGTGTCATTTCATGCCAAACAACCAACCTCATCTCCCCCCGCCCCACTCACAGAGGACTCTCCTCCATCCTCTATCCCCACACTGCGTTTTCTCACCCAGGGTGGGGTAAGGCTACCGTGGGACTTGTCGGGGCCCCCTGACAGAGGAATTCGACACCGTGGTGCGGGCGGACAGACGCTCGGCACTATTTCTGGCGGTCAGGGGCCTGAGCTTCAGATGTGGACATTTCGTCCCGTCCCCCATGTATGTTAGGAGAGAGGCGAGGCCATTCTCTTAATCACACTGGTGTAGTCACATGATGACGGTGATGTCACTTTGCTGGGTGCAGGTCGCTGGCATGTCACTTCTGACCCCTGTCTGTATTTTCATTCACTGTGAAATTTGGGCATTTATTCAAAGGCTAGTCAGGGCAGAGAGGCTAAAGACACGGACACGCAGCCCCGATGCAATATCATCCAACAAGCCGGCGAATGTAAATATCCATCCATCTTACAGCCGCTTACCCTGAGCAGGGTCACGGGTTCATGTAAATAGCTCCAAAAAAAAAACAATCTGGTGACAGGCAGAGCAAAAATGAGAAAAATGCAAATCAGCTCGTGTAAGACTGTCAGCTACAAAATTAAGGGTAAACAGAACAGTAATAGCAAGGTCTGATTTCATATAAACGTATAAACGTGTACAGTTAACCAGTAACATGCCAAAAACATCAGGAACGCATCAGTAAATCTGCGACTGGGAACAGAAGCAAAAATACATGAATATGTCAGGATCCCGCCCAGGTCCCCAGGGTCACATCCGCAGCTGAAAAATGGGACCCTATTTCCACTAAGAACTTTTTATTTGCACCATCACATGTAAAAGGGGGGTCTCTGGAGATTCAAGGCTTTGGAAAGCGTCTCGTGATGGCCTGAATATGTTTGCATTTTGATGGGATCCAAGAGCGATGCTCTCCAGCTGGGAAAACCAAGGAAGGGGGACGTGTCAGACACGGGACGGACAGGGAGCAAGAGAGAGAGAGAGGGTGGACAGAGTGACATAAGGAGCGAGGCTTTAGACCAGGGCATCAGGGACAGCGAGCGTCTCTCCCTAAATCACTTTCTTATTCCTCCAAATTCTCGATACACCCCCAGATCAGCCTGACAGAGTGTGTCATTCACAGCTCACCAGCGAGTCCCAGGGCCCGATCTGCCAGACAAATCACCCACTGGAAAATCTTAAAAACACACATGCAGGCACAAGCCTTCGCCCGTCCGTCACCTCTGCAGGATTAGCGCCGATTCATCGCACCGCCTCGAGGACTTACGTTTGCCTGAAAGCGCAAAAACTCATATATTAATTTAGCGTCACGGGCCCCTTAGACGGGGGGGTGAGCGAAGCAGCTCTCAGCTTTGAGGAAACCTTCAGCTTAGTGCTGTGCCCCCTCCTGCCTTTCGGTGTCACGTTATGTAACAGTCAGTGAAGGATTAAAGAAAAAAAAACTGCTTACTCTAGTTAATAATAAATAAACCTTGTAGACGGTGGCTGAGAGCACATAATACTGCATTAGTCGACACCAAGTACCTTTCTGGCAAATTTTCTCTGCGTAATATGCGTCCCGGATTCTGGCAGCGGGGCGAGCTGATGGGTTTTTAAATCGTTATTTTTTAAAGATGATCTGCGTGCGTGACGCATCCGTCCTGCCAGTCTTGCATCACCCGGGGATTTGGTTGCTTCTCAAGGACAACCCTGCGGTGGTATCAACGGTTCACGGTTTCCTCAGGAGCTCCATCCCGATGCGACCGTCTCTGGCAGCGACGGGTTCCACCGGGCAGCCTGCCCTACGGCTGCCTGTCGTTAGACTTCTCACTTTGGTCTTCCATTGATACGCATTCCTTCAGGGGCAACTGTTGGCATGGGAACCATGGGGGGGGGGGGGTGTGCAAAGCTTACTCGACAGACAGGAGCCTCCATCCACCAGGATCGTCAGCGGGTGCATGGAGGAACACGCATGCCCCTAGTTACCTCCACAAATTTGGTCCTCTCCCCCTCGAGTGATCCACCGGGCGTTGATCCGGTGGATGGATCTCACAATCACACGGCTCAGTTCAGACCACGCCTCCTTCCAGCATGTCTCAAAGAAGCATGGCCCGGATGCCTTATCGCACACATTTTTATATAATATATAACTTATCTCCATTCTCTCATTATCTTATTAGCCTTTTGTACATCAGTATATAGAAATTCTTAATCACGCCATCCAGCCAGTAACACTCAATATAACGGAATTAGAACGTATAAAACAAAATCAGTCCCAAAACATCAAAATAGATATATAACTAGGAGCTGCAGAAGTGCATATATCTGGAATAAACATGAAATAAATAGAAGAAATGGCTGAAACATCTCCTGAGACATGGCAGGATGGTAGCAGAAAAAAGCCCTAAGATGTGTTTCCTACTTCGACCCGCGCCCGTGTCTGTCGCACAGTCATCCAGACTAAAATTATGCCTCATTTTGCTGTATGCTGGGGTCTTTTTGTGTGCAGATGCGTGCAATTTTTGTTCTGTGTTTTCTACCTTAAAATCATTTTATTATGGGCAAACATTTTTGGATTAAACTTGGATGAACCAACTGATCCTTTTGCTCTTCGGTGAACCAAACGCTGGCTCATCCAGTCTGGGGATTTCCGTTTGCACGCATGGGATTAATTGCATTTATGAAATGAATTTATTAACAAAATGTTCACAACCTGCGTTGACCTGACTCCACACTTCATTCTTCCTTCATTAAATTAAGATTAATTAAAAATTTATTTAAAGAATTAAAAAGAGACATTCTCCACTAATGAAATGCACTGCTTAAAACCAGGGGGAGCTAGAAATCACCTCCTGTGAGTACAAAGGTTAAAGTTCAAAAAATCTGAAACATTTATTAAAATGGATATAATTATTACCCTCAAGCAATTCTGGGGAGACTAATCTGTTAACAAAAAGGCTCTTTTAGATGGCTGTATGTTTGAATTCCAAATGGCCAGGCATTGATGGGCTGTCCTTGAATCAGGAAATTGGACAATATTTGTCCAATAATCCACTATAATCCCCTAAAAATATAATGGTTACATAATTATGGGAACTTCTTGTGACAGTTTCTACTGGGAGAAACATAATCCTGATATAAACCCTGGTGTCCCTCATTATATTTTGATTAGCTAATGCATTTGCTGATTTACTGATTAGTTTGTCATTACCTTAGTTCATTAACAGCTTTGTATACCATCTTAATTAATACAGGTCTCTGCATGACTGGAGTAGTGGGCGTATGGACAGGTTAGCGGGTGTATCACAATGGGACTGGCTGTGGCAGAAGGTTAGTGGGCGTGGTAAAATGGTAGTGGGTGTGGCGAAAGGTTAGTGGGCGTGGTAAAATGGTAGTGGGTGTGGCGAAAGGTTAGTGGGCGTGGTAAAATGGTAGTGGGTGTAGCGAAAGGTTAGTGGGTGTGTCAGCAGAAAAAGAGTGTGACAAAATGGGTGCGACCAGGCACGTAATTTCCAGTGTGCTTTCTGTGAGTGTGGCGGTAAGTGTAGACAGGGACAGGAAATGTCTTATGCTAAATGAACAAAATATAGAATTCATTAAAATATCTGTTAATCATAGTCACTGCCTGACCTATATGTCTGGTAAATATCTACTAGTCTCTGAAATAACATTTATTGGAGGCACCCCACTGGCACGCCTGCTTCACTATGCAGTTCACCTGCTCCGACCTGCAGGGGCTTATATCTCCTTCTTGATGTGTGCACATTCACGTATGTATATGGATTTATCCCAAGTTTATTATTACGCATTAATCTTTAGTGTTCTACTTGCAGGAGGAATGCGATTTTATGCTGCCCAGTAAACACATACAGCATTAGACGCGCCAGAGGTTCCCGTCGAGTGCGAACACCGCAGGCCGTGACCAAATAACGGGAAAGCCACTCACGGCCGGCTTGGGGTGGAGACAGGGCTTTGAAATGGCAAACGAAAATGTTCAGTGCGTAAAAAGAAGGCACATTCCTTAGAAAGCCCCAAGGACATGGTGCTGTCAAATTGCAAGCAGTGTTTAAGTCATTTTTATTTGTACATTTCCATGTCTCATACCCTCTGGGTACGGTGATGTAATGGCTGGCTGCAGAGCTTGGATGATTTTTTTTCTGAAGCTATCGGTCAAGCCTCAGGTGAATAAAGGTACATCTTCCTTGGTGCAGTGGGTGCTAAAGGGTTTAATTAGGGCTCAGTGAGTTGTCATGGCACGGGTGCCGTTAACGGACAGTCACGTCACGACACCTGTGGGGTCCATCGCAGGAATGAGGTGCGGTTCTTCGCTTCAAGCTAAGCCATGCCCTGCAGCAACTGACTGGGGGTGTCCTTTGGTTACCTGGTCGAGATGCGCTCTTTGAGACGAGGCAATTTGATGAGTTGGGGCACATTGTGGCCTCCACACAATGTTCCTAGGTGTCTGTGGGTTATGGCGGACAGTAGCTTTCAATGGAGACCCTCTGTCATGCTTGAGGAGCAGGGAGACGCCAGGTATGGCTGAGCGTGAGGGGTCAGGGAAGTTCGGCCTGGGTGAAGAGACATAAAGGCACCAGAAAGCAATTAACAGGATGTAAATTTCCAGTCAGTCGTTCCATTTGCTTACCTGCCCCAGCCTTCCCAGTTGTGAGAACAAAGGCTCAGCACATTTTATAAATCATTAGCCCAGTTTCACTCATAACTTTAATAGCAGTTGCAGCACTTGGCGTTTATACTTTATCTATGCACCATCCATCCATCCATCCATTTTCAATAAACACTTATCCGAAGTGGCTGGCGGTGAGCCTCCACCCTCAAGCACTGTACACAGGGAAACAGCCTGCACAGGGCAATAACCCTTTGTAATATACTTGCGGTTCTCTTGAATTTCGACTAATTCTATGTGTCATTTAATACTCCCCTTCCTTAATACTCCACCAAAGGCTCAAATTTTCAGCCTCACTCTTGCAGAAATGATTACACGGCTTCAATTATATGAAGCCAGGAACTTGAAAGTGGAGTACCAGGAAACGGATTGTGAGAGACGCTAGAGCCTTAAACAGAAATTTGCCGGCTTATTCTGAATTCACAGCGCTCTCTCTCTCTCTCTCTCTCTCTCTCTCCCACCAGCCCCCCTAAGCTACCTTTTCTCTCTCTCTCTCTCTCTCTGAGTGTCAGTTAAGCAATAGGCTGGACTCAGGAATGATGTCACTCACTCCACACCCACGGACGGACACAGTGGGAAAAGTGTAAGCAGGACCCACACCATGTGCAACAACAGGACACATATATGACACAACAATGAAATGAAAAAGAAGAAAAAAACAAGCCGGAGCAGGGGAGATGAAGGAAAGTAAGGGACCGAGATAAATAGGGAGTGCCACCCGGCTCTTGGAGAAACATCAAACAGTAGTGGACAATTGTACTTTTAAAACTAGAGTCGCTGTAGCCGTGCGTAATGGGGAGTCTCTTCGGGACTACCTAAGCGCACTCATGCCGGGGGCAGAATCATGGGGCAGGACGCGCGCACCAGCTCTATTTACGCACCTCTCCAGGGTAATTATGTTTGTTTATTTTTGTATAAACATTAGGGTTACGTCCTCCTTTTGCGCGTACGATATTTGTACTTCATTAAGGACCAAACTAAATTTCACTTAATCACGGAAAACATTAGAGGAGGGAGAAAAAAAGACATTTCCCAGAGACTCAGTCTCAGCTGGTTTTTAAAAGGAGAAGAAAGGCATGGAGGAACATTACGCGTGACGAGAATGATGTGTCCACAATGGAGGTGACACAGCTTATCCTCACCGTGACCAACTCTTCGGAAAACGCCAGCAGCTCGGGCGCCCTCCGGCCTCTACCGCACTCCCAGGCGGCGTCGGTCTTCATCATTTTGGTGGTCACCGTTATCATTCTAGTGACGATCGTGGGGAACGTGCTGGTGGTGGTGGCCGTCTTTACCAGCCGAGCTCTCCGCGCACCCCAGAACCTCTTCCTGGTTTCTCTGGCGTCCGCAGACATCCTTGTGGCCACGCTGGTCATCCCTTTCTCCCTGGCCAACGAGGTCATGGGCTACTGGTACTTTGGCAGCAAGTGGTGCGCCTTTTACCTGGCCCTAGATGTCCTCTTCTGCACGTCGTCCATCGTCCACCTTTGTGCGATCAGCTTGGATCGGTACTGGTCCGTGACCAAAGCGGTTAGCTACAATATGAAAAGGACCCCAAAGAGAATTAAGTCCATGATCGCAGTGGTGTGGGTCATATCGGCGGTTATATCTTTTCCTCCGCTGATCATGACCAAACACGACGAGCAGGAGTGCCTGCTGAACAACGAGACGTGGTATATACTCTCTTCGTGCTTGGTGTCCTTCTTCGCCCCAGGTGTGATCATGATTCTAGTGTACTGTAAAATATACAGGGTGGCGAAGCAGCGCACGTCTACAGTGTTCGTGGCCAAAAACGGCGTGGAACGACAGCCCTCGCAGTCTGAAACTTGCTTCATGCGCAACGACAAGTTTGAGATGGAGAGCCCGAGCAGCCAGAGCTCGGGGAGCAACCAGCGGCAAGAGGAGCTGGATGACATCGACCTGGAAGAGAGCTGCGCGTCGGAAAAGCCCAGGAACTCCCGGTTCTCCAAGCGCAGGAAAGTGGAGGGATCGGAGTGCTGCCCCAAGCAGAGCTGCCGCATGTCATGGGCTTCTCACCGCGCCTCCGAGCTCTGTCAGGAGCAGAGGGCAAGGCAGCAGTCCATTTCCAAAACGAAAGTGGCGCAGATGCGGGAGAAGCGCTTCACCTTCGTGCTGGCGGTGGTGATGGGGGTCTTCGTGCTCTGCTGGTTCCCCTTCTTCTTCACCTACAGTTTGCACGCTATATGCAGGGAGAGTTGCACTATCCCTGACGCCCTTTTTAACCTTTTCTTCTGGATCGGTTACTGTAATAGCTCGGTGAATCCAATTATTTATACGATTTTTAATAGGGATTTCCGAAAGGCGTTCAAGAAAATCATATGCAGGAACGCGAAGCGCACATGAGAGAGCGCCCACTTCGTTACGCGTCGCGGTGCGCCAGCCTGTGCTCGGTTGCATATTCCACGTTTATTATTTGTGCCTGTTCAACTTCTCAGTATATACCTGTGACTTGATCTAAACGCTGATAATAAATGCACAACTCGCCGTGCTTAAACCTGCTACTGTCAAACGCAAGCAATCGAGATATTATTTTGACTTTGGGAATGGTGGCATTGCTAAATTGCGCAAAATCTCATTTGCTATGAAAATGTTTACAAACCGGTACGTAAGGTAACGGGACGTCGTATCTGGATGTAATTGTAAGATGCAGCCCGGTAGTTCACTGAAAAAAATAGTTTTTTTTCCCCAGAGATATGTTAAACTATTTTGTCACACGCTGTTTCGTAGATACACGAGTTTAATGGCTGTTCAGCTTACATTAATTTTCCGAATATTACGTACTGATATTTTGGAGTGATCGACAGTTGTGATTTTGTTTTATAACAGCAGCTAGTGCAATACAGCGCATCGCTACAAAAAGCCTACACAAAGCGTTATTGTCCAATAGACGCAATACACTGCGAGGTCCTAGGTTGTCAAAAGAAACGTGTCTTCATACCTTGATACTACTGGCAGTGGTGCTAGAAAACCTACTGCGGGTGTTTAGAAAAGCAACATGGAAAATATATTTTTATACTCCACTCAGTCAGGAAGGAGAGAATCCCAGTAAAAGAAGTCCCATTTTCTTCAACATGTAAACTTTTTTATTGTTATTAAAATCTGGGATTTTATCAATACAGGCAACAATTGACCAGACAATTACAATAGCGTTATCAAAGATTTGAGCATACATGCAAAGTAACGTTTATGTTACTATGCAATGTGTTTCAGTGATAAAATACATGACGCTAATTTATGGATAATTATACCTCAAATTAATAGCTTGTGTCGTGGCTCTTAAAGCCTCTCGACCACATTTTTAATCTTAATTTTCTGATTGAATTTTAGCAGGGCATTAATTAAAACAAAGTATTAATTATGTTGTTAAGTTTTGAATACTGACGTTTATAATTGCCAGTCATTATTGTGCGACAATAAATTTGTAAATTATAGGTGAACATTTTAGCTTTTTCAGCTCCTTAATTAATATAAGAAAATGGCGACACGGGGCTCAAAAATATTGAACATTGTTTTTATTTTCCAGTCAGACCGATAAAACTAGTGGCATTATAAAATATTAAAATGTTTTTCATTCAAAGAACGGTTGCCATATGTTGCGATGCTAACAACAATATTATAAAATAATAATGAAATAAACATTGCAGTTAGAAAATAGAACTGGTGTTTTTTATTACTATTATTTTTTTATTCTCAAAGCGCTTCGTGAGTAAAAGCGCACATGCAGTCGAGATGAATTATTACCAATATACGCTGGGTGTCACTGTTTTTTTCAAATTCGAGAATGGGCAGCGTTAATTAATCTACCGTACTGCCACAACTAATCAAAAATCCGTATTTTAAAACCTTTATTAATTTATTTTTCATTTACCAAGGATCGAGGATCAATAACCACAATTTCTGTAGTTTCCGTTTTCCGTTTATTGAACAGGGCAAACTGCTGTTTCCCATGCTGTGAAATGGTACGACATGTATTTAGGAATTTATGTTGCATTTTAATTTGCAGCTTCCACTAAGTAAAACTGGATTTTTTTTTTCAACGATACGATAATGTATGGTAAGAAGCAGAAGGCTGCGTGGTTAAATTATAGGAAACAAACACCGAGGTTACGGTAGGCTACGTTATTCCAAAGGAAAAACGTGTTTAGCGAGGGCGTTTACAACATTAGCACCTGCGTACGTGATGTCCCAGAAGGAAACACGTGTCACAACAATCAGTGGCTCTTCTAGGTGAGAAAAGCCCCCTACCTTTCCAAGACAGATCCTATTCCACCATCCTGATACTAGTGGAATTCAGCTCTCCAAATTCTTGGAGTTACAGGGTAGAGCAGGTTCCCTAAATTTCTTCGCGTTACCTGGTGTACATTTCTTAAAGGGACGTAACATCTATCACTGGAGCCGGACGCATTGTCTGTAGACTTATTAGACTTACTAATACATTGTAAATAGATGCTCTCCCCTCTGGCTTACCAAAAAGGCATAAGGGTATGCTAATGTACAACAGAGTGTTTGAGTGAGTGTGGGACTAGAGTACGGAATGTGCCCAGATAAGAAATGCATAGAATAATGAAGCTAAGCATAGCCACTTTTGGCCAGCAGTATAGTAAAGCTACTGAACAGGGAGGAATTAAAATGCTATATAACATCAAGTGTGAAGAGCCACATCTGACAACTCAATATCTGGTACATCTCATGCTGTTCCAGAAGTTACAGCTTTTGAATAAGAACATCAGTTGGCAGAATATTGTGTCTGTTTACAAAGAAGGCAAAATAAAGCTTTGAAGTTCAGCCATCAATCTCACTGACGCCAGCCATTGGCAGTTCTTGAGTGATTCCATGATGTGAACCATGAATTGACTCAGAACTAAGAACATTGCTCTCTGTCCTTTAGCTTCAAGGAAACCCCAGGATTCGATTTAGCTTGTAAAACAATATGATTAGGTAAAGCGACCTTGTGCGATGAGTTGTGCAGACCGGTATCTGATACAACGCAGTTATTTGACACAAGTGGGTTGAATCTCATTCATCCTGTATTTAAACCCAGCTGAGGATGTTTGTTTTGCCTCAAATATATTAACAGTCATCACGCCACATAAATCAAGACCAGCTCCCAGTGCGTGTCATGGTTATAATTTATAGCAGACGGGTCCAGCAGACCATGTGTGGGAGCGTGGATGCGTAGTGGGGCAGGGGGGTCTGAGAGACAGGCTCATTTCCTTTGTTATGCCTGTTAAACCAAGGCTGGAAGAAGCATGGGGGTGACTACATGGGGCATAGCCCTGACATGGGTTATGCAGATATGCAGTGACCACTCCACGTTTAGCTGGGAAGCAGGCCGTCTCACCCGCGCTGTTGTCCTGGGGTATAAGGGCCAATGAGTGGTTACGCTATTTTTAGTGCTGTTGGAATTCCTCCAAAGCTCCGCCTCCCCATAACCAGACTTGGCCCCCTGCCCGAGAAATGGCTCTGGAAGCCCCCGGGGTCCGAGCGCATGAGAAAACGGGGACCTTCGGATTTCAAAGGCAGGCGTGCCGGCGGGGAGCTTCTCGCTCCGCCACATGTGCCGAGAAAATATATCGCTGTAATATTCACTGTTGCGGAATAATGCGAGGAAATGTAATCCACGTAATAAAAGTTTCAATATGACACCATGTAACTAAATCAAACAACAGATTTCATAAATTCACATTTAAAATGTGTATTTATTTTATTGATTATGTAACTATGAGAAGTATTGTAATATTTCTGTCCAGATTATATACATGAAATGCAAGATGAATGTTTCATACTGAAACTTGTCACTGTGTCTTTGGGGAGCCATAAAGGCAAATTCCTGAATCTGTTAATGATTTCCTTCTTACTTTCTCGTGATTATTATGCAGTCGATGTCAGATTTAGACCTTGGGAGCAAAGTGAAAGGACCTTCATTTTTTTTTTTAGATCCTGGTTCGGAAATCATTATCGACTATCTGATCCAGGGTTGTCATTCTCAGCTGAGCCCCAGACAGCTGGGTCCGATGTGGGCCTTTTCTCTGCTGTTGCTTGCAGTTGGATTGTTTTCCTTTTTGTGCACTAAGAGATTTGGCAGGCACGTTCTTATAGAGACATCAAACAGCTGCATTCACACTCCCGCAGAACGGTCTTCGTGTAGGGGGCAAAATGACCGGTGAGCGTCTATGTTCTTGGATCCAAATGACTCAAACATTCCGTTCCAAGTTATAAGCCCCCCAGCACTGTCTCTCAGTTATGCTTCAGAAGGTGAAGGTACGACGGGGCTATGAAAACATCCCAGCCCGGATTTGTCGTAAAAGTTGTCCATGAGGAGTCGCTGATGTAAATCCCGTTTCCCTCGGGAATTATTCGGTGCTGCCATGAGATAATTATGTGAGCCAATACAAATAAAGGCATGATATTCAATCACAGTTTATAAAACGGATCACGGATAAAGTTTATATTTATATTCTAATATTTATATTCTATATTCTATATGTTAATAAAGGTAAGCGCACAGAAAATAATACAGCTGCAAATAATACAAGCTGAATTCTGAATTACTTTGCCCCGTGAGTCTGACCAGAATTAATGGTTGGAAAACGGATGGATGAATTACATTGATCTCTGAAAGTAAAAGTCAGATTCGACAGCAAGGAAAAGGAAGTCGATACTGCAGAACACAAAGGGCCTGGAGCGCTTTTATCCTGCACACTTTATCAGGATTACAAACATCCGCCCCCAATCCAGCCTCCTACATCTGTCCTGCTGTCTGGTGGGAAGGCAGATCCCTCAGGGGCAAAGCCCCGCAGACATGCGGGATGAAGAGCTCAAAGGGGCCGTCAGACCTTCGCCGGCTGATGTTAATCAGGACAAAAACAAAGTGAAAGCAAGCCCATCGATCCCGCTTAATTGGCGTGCTGTGAGTTCCACGAGCGGGCTTACCGCCAGCTCCTCGGGCACCTCCAGGGGGCAGTGTCTTGTTTGTGGTAGGTAATTAGAGGGCACCGCAAAAAAATAGTGTTCGGTATTCAGCCCAAAAGCTTGACGACGGTGACAGATGGCCTTGCAGCACGGGGTTGTCAATAGCAGTGGTTCCAAGGGATGGAGTTAAATCTAACAGCACCACATCGCTCACTGACAGGAGGGGTTTAGTAAAGGCCCCATCAGGAATCTGCTAGTTTGAAAACAGGTCAAAGAATCCATAGGATTTGGGGGCAGAGAATGTACCTTCTGCCCAGGGAGACCTGCTTTTCTTAAACTGTTAAAATGAAATTTAAAAATTAGGCTTTTCATCTGAAGTTTACAATAACCTCAGTTGGACTTTTTTCAAGTGAATCTTTATTCAATGTAGTTACATTATCAAAACTCAAATTAAAAACAGCTTTTACGTTATAAGTAAATACTACTGAGTGCTTAATCTTCTGAACATGCAGTTAAATTATTCTCTAAATTACCTAAAGTGTATGTGTGTGCGTGTTCGTGTGTGTGTGTGTATGTGTGTCTCTGTGTGTTTGCGTGGATTATGTGTATATTACATTGTGGGGATACAAATCGTGATAAAAACCTGTTAATTTGACATTGTGGCTACAATTTTTCAGCTCCCCACAAAGAAATGTGACTGCAACCAAAAAAACTAAAAAAGTCAGAATTCTCATTTTTTTGTGTGGTTATTTAGGGCACTTTTGGTTACTTTTGTTCAGTGGCAGGACTGGCACTGTATCAGTGCATGCCTACTTACCTACCTTATGGTTAAGGTTAGGGCAGAGTAGGGGTTAAGGTTGTCATGTTAGGGTTAGGGTTTTCCCCATATAAATGAATGGAGAGTCCCCACAAAGATATAATATCAAACGTGCGTGTATGTGTGTGTGTGTGTGTGTGTCCTGTGACTGGTATCCCATCCAGGGTGCCCCCTGTCTCATGTCCTGTGCCTCTGGGACAGGCCCCAGGCTCACTGTCACCCTACGATTCATTATGATGCATCATGCTGGGAAATGCAAATGTCATGTGGTGTCACTAAATGGAGCAGAGAGGGTCAATGAGGGACTGGCTGGCTTATCATCAGAAGTGACTGCTCTAAAACTACACGGGCAGCAAGCCCGGCTTCCCCGATAAAATTGCCAAAAGAATTGAATCAGTCACTGTATCGATGTAAATTCATTTTATTTGTGAAATAAAAGCATCTATCTTATTGATTGAACCACACTGCTGATCATTTCCAAAAAGCTGCTTTTGACTACACAGACATTAATTTTCACTTTCAAACCAGGATAAATATAGCCCATAGGCCGCCAACGACGTCATGCTTCAATGGAAGTCTATGGAAGATTCTTGTACGCTTTGTCTACAAGGGGATTAGACAAGCTTTTGGTGAATATTTTCTGATTGTGTGCTTCCAGAACCTGCCTGTACGCCATGCTTGACTGGAAGTCTATGAGGGCATCATACATAGTTTTTGTTTAGGCAGCATTGATTGGACAGATAGACTTGAAGTCAGCGATTTTAGACCTGCCTGAAAGCTTGGCTTCTCTACATGGTGATTGGGAGACGTCTCAATAAACGACAGGATAAACCACCAATAGCATTAATGCTCATGGCTTTCAGTCCTTCATTCTGACGCATGCAGGTACTCAGAAGCATTCCACTGAAACCCAGAGTGACAGTTTATTGTTTTGTATGTGATCTTTAGCCATTGGCATTTGTAAATATTGTACATAAAGTCATAATTTTTGAGCTTTTAGTTTAATCATTTGTTTAATTTTCTAAGCTCAGTGATTTTAGCAGACTAGTTTGGTAGTTTGCTTGCTAATTTAGCTGCTTGTCATTTTAGCAACATGCACACACACACACCGCAGCTGATGCTGGCATCCAAAGAAGTCCTTTGATGATTTACATATAAGCAGCTGATCTAGTAAATTAAGGAAAAAAAGACATTTTTCTGGTCATACTGTCAACTGTCCACTGTGTCTTTCCTCCAATTTAAATGGCTGATGATGCCAGAGGGTAGAGGGTGAGAGGTGCTGGCTTGATGCAGGGCTTAGATAGACGAATAGGGAGAAACACATTACCACTTGGATAGATGTCCTCCAATACTAGGCAAATAAAAATAGCAATGTCAAAATGCAGCAATGGGGACATAGTACTGCAGAGGATGGTGTCCTTGGGGCAAAACCAAACGTCTTATTGTGCTCATTAAGGATCTAATCATCCTCCCGGTAGCCATATGTGGACAAATAATTGCTTACCTCATCAGGCAATGGTGCACGATGCCTGCTGAGCCCAAAAAGCGGGCCCAGCATTTTCCTTTCCCTGCTTATCCCATTCTGCATCCCCCACCGCAGAGTTCAGTGCAAATGAACCGTCGGCCTCCTTTCAGGGAGGAAGTTGCTGACATGCAGTGTTCCTTCAGCACTCAGCCTCCGAGGCCTTCCGGCCGCGGTTCACTGACAAGCCCGTCCACTCCATGCGGCCTCGGCTGTCTCGCGACACATCGCGGGGATCGGTCCGAATCCTGTCACCTCCATCAGAGAATCCTTTGGGCCTGCTCTCATTTACTGACTGCCTAGGACGTACAGTGGTGGCCAAAATTATTAGAACGCCAGACAGATCTGAAAATATTGACAAA
>JAODKN010000002.1:18783024-18797686 GCA_026774425.1 Petrocephalus zakoni
AAGCCTGAAAATATCTTCTCAGAGATATCTGCTCAGTGTAATGTGTTTTTTAATTAGCCTCTCTGCTGTCAGCAGGGTTTCCCCCCCAGACATGTCAGGGGTGCAGGCGAATGGCAGTAAATGATCTCTCAAGGCAAGTACATGATACAAATGTCACAGAATTATATGAGGAGGGGTCCATTTTCTAATATTGGAATAACCATATCTATCTATCTATCTATCTATCTATCTATCTATCTATCATTTGTGTGTGAGAACTGTCCATTAATTTCTATGGGGAAAAACCCTAATTCAAATCATGACACCCTTAACCCCTACCCAGCCTTAACCTTAATCATAAGTAACCAACCCAAATACAAGACTTTCGGCATTTTTACTTTTCTGATTTTTATAAAATGATGTCTGAAGTAGTGAGGACCGAAAAAATGGTTACATTTTTGAAGATTTGCTATACTTGTGAGGTCTTTTTGTCCTCACAGGTATAGCAAAACCAGTACACACACACACACTCACACACAGCTGGAGGCAGCAATGATAGCCAAAGACCTGGAGGTGTGAGGCTATGATATCGACTAATGTACTACCGTGCACTGTGCCACCAATATACTTTATTTAACAGCTAAATGTAGATTTTTTTCTTTAAAACTGGAAGGTAATATTCAGTACTGGCAATATTCATGCATTTCTTATTGAAGAAAAAGCTCCTGAAAAAGACATGCTTTATTTATGATTCAGAAAATATTACAATAAAAAATTATTCCAGTAAATATTAGATGAGCCAACAGTATTTTCCATTCTGTTTTTTTGACATTTGCTTTTATGTTAGATTAATGACAAATGTTTTATTTCATGTTACTCTATTCAGACAGCAGATGAAGTCTTTATACTAAAAAAACGAAATTGTCCCTGTTCCTACACGTGTCTGTTTTATTTGACAGATATTGTGGTTATGGTAAAAGATCTGTTAATTAAGCAATGAATCATGTTTGGGGGGATAATAAAATGTTCCATTTATTGGAAAAGCACTGGATTCTGTTGTAGATGTAGTCTCAAGAACAAATCTGTGAAATTTTGAATGATTTCCTAGATTTCACGAACAAGGATAATTACAAGAATTTAAATCGGTGACTCAGTAATTGATAAAATCGGTGGAGTGGGGCGGTTAGGTAAGGCTGTGCACTCAGTTCTCCCATACTGGAATAATGTTATATTTCATTGCTGTTAAGTTTGTTTCAAATTGTTTTCTCAAAAATAAGACAGACAGCGCACAAAAAAATGAAAAATAACGACATAGATTTTTTTCCAGGAATGCAATTTGAATGTAATCAGTCAAAATTTGTTTGTTTGTTTGTTTTTTGAAGAAGGTAAATAATCAGGGCCAATTTAGTTATGGCAGTGGGGGGGGGGTGGCACACTGTATCTGAAGTCAAGGCTGACACATGAAAATTGCTTTATAAAAAGGAAGCGGTTGAATGTGGCAGGTTGGATGGAGTTTGGGGACATACACCACACGGTGAGACATCTCAGGATCCCGGTTGGCGACCCCCCATGCAAACACGTGGTCCAATCACGCCCTCCGGATATGGCCATCCATCTGCTGCAGCCAGGTGTTACGTGGGTGTCCCCTCGGCCTGGTCCAACCTCTCGGATCCTCTGCAAGGAGGATCCTACGAGCCGGATCATCCTCAGGGAATCGCGGAAGGTCTCCCACATCACATTAGAGTCAACAGATGCACCCAAGTCTGCTAGTACTTCAATCGAGCTGCGTGCAAACTCATCAGAGACAACTTGATCTTGGAGTCTGGCAAAGTCCAGACTAGGAGGCAACCTATTGTATCTAAGCTGAATCTTCAGAGTAGCAACAACAAGTCTGTGGTCCGAATTCAAAAACTGGGTACTTCTGTAGACTCTGCTGTTCTGCAGGAGCCTCCAGCATTTAGCCACAAGGATGTGATTCTTGTCTGATCTCCTTAGCCACACCACCAATATTTGAATACCAAGTCCAATGATGTGGCTCAGGGCACTGGAACCAGGCTCCAGCGACCCGCAGCCCTTGACCTTTTGCAAAGTCAAGGAACATGGAGCTACTTTCACCTTGGTTGCCAGATCCATGGGGACCGATACAATCCTCATAGCCAGCCCTATCAGTGCCAGTGGTCGCATTGTAGTCACCCATGACCAGAGGGGTGTCACCTCGAGGGCACCCATCAACTACCGATTGGAGTTGCGAGTAGAATGTTTCTCTTGTCGAGACATCACTCGCTGCAGATGGTCATCTTGCCGGAGAGACAAGATGTTCCACGTGCCCACCTAAATGGGCTGCCTCAAATTGGGACCCAACTCTGCCGTGCAGTGGGCGACACCTCAGCACCACGCCAGCTCCGATCCGTAACAGGCCTGTACCTATTGCCTCTCCAGCGGTTTCGACTCTTCCAGGGATGGGGCTCCCGAAGGCTTTCCCCCATCCCCTTCACAATGCATGCAGCCATCCTAAGGGCAACTACAGCAGAGCTACTCCTGCAGAGAGCAGAAAGGTTTCCTAAAAGCTTGATCGCAGCTGAGTGAAGTATTTTACGGTGGCTGGAGTGCCAATCCCGCCACCAACCCCCAGGTTTTTATTTTCACTGCAAGTTGGAGGACCGCTTGCAGTGCTGGATGCAGTTTAACGTCATACCCAGGATGGATGGAGGGGTGAATAAAAATGCCAAATCAGTGCACACACATATACAGCCCAGAGAGAGGACACGCAAGCCCAGAGAGAGTGACACGCAAGTGCATGCACATGCACACATTATAAGAGGAAGGCATGTCAAACATCCTCCAGGTGCCGTTCTGATTCCTGCCGGTAAATAAATCCCCTCACGGAGAGAAAGTTTCAGTGAAGAAGATTTAGTTTGCAGACAATGCCAGCACGTTTGCCATTGCTAGGTTACCTGCTGTGGGGAATGCATTTCTCTCTGACTCAAGCTGATTTATATACAATTTTTGGAATATGACACATTTCCAATACATCAGATTGTTAGAAAGGTGGGCTTTACTTTAATGGGGCCTCCAAAATATCTGCAGCTTGACTTTGAGAGACGGCAGTAGAGACCCACACAAGGTCAGAAGGAAATAATTAGAAAATTGAGGGGGAAAGGGGATGTTTTCCTGACGCCACAGCTGGAAGGCAGAATGTCACGTTTAGTGAGGATTCGTTTGAATTCCCTTTGCAGAATAAAAGATAAATAAATAAAATGCATTGAAATAAATGGAAACCAACCAAGTAGAATTTCAAAGCCCCAGTGGACCAGTTAGCCCGCTGTGTGCAGCAAGAAGGAAGCACAACTAGGAATGAGGAATGGTTATTTTGAAGTCACATTTTCCAAGATCCCCTCCAAGCACATGAATGAGCTGTAGGGAGGCGGCCAGGAGGCATCTTAGGTAGATGCCACACATCCTCCGGTCCCCCTCCTTAAAAATTGGGATCACCATCCCAGTCTGCCATTCCCAAGGCAACGTCTCCCAATAACATCAAGGGCTTTCAAGAACACAGGGCAAATCTCATCCACCCCTTGAGCCTTACCATCTCAGCCTTTAGAGATGGGTAAGTCCACCTTTGTCACGCCCTGTCTTCCTGCCCCTCCCGTTTTCTCCCTAACAGGGTTAACGAGCCACACCTGCTGCCTGTTTTTCCTCTCCTCTCGTTTCAGCATTCATGTGGATCACTCCAGCTGCCTCCTGTTTGCCACTCGTTACTCCTGTATAAGAGTGCCTCCCAGTCTTGTGCTCCCCAGTCTGATCATTGACATCAGCTCCTTTGTTTGCCTGCTTGCCTCCCGGAACCCGAGCTCCCGTGTTTTGGCCCTGTGTGGCCCCTTTGTCTTCCCCCTTTTACTCCCCAGAGCATAATAAAAGCTCCTTTTGTTTGCCCCAATTCTCGCTCTCATCTCTGGTTCTGTCCAACCACAACAACCTCTGAGTTGTCCAGCCTTACTTCTGGTGCCAGGTGCACTTATGAACACACTTAAGTTCATATGTGGTGTTCATTTTGGACAAACTGTGGCTGACACAGAAGTCCAATAATAGAGCACAACTTTGTTTGAGATAGGGCAGGCCATTTGTCCCAATCCAACCCCTCCAGGTTTCCTGTTTGGCCCTGTCCCTTGTGTCTTTTTCCCATTAGGCCTGCAGTTCTCGCCGACCATCCTAGTGTGTTTCCCAGCTTCTGGGTCACTGTGTGGCTTAAAAGGCTAAGCAGCCAGCCACTGTCCTGGCTTCCCTTTGGGTTTGGGTTCAAGGCTGGCCAGTGGCACAGCTTCCCCATTGCATTCAGGTTTGTTTGTTCTTGCATCATTTTGTGTTACGCTCCGTCCTCTGATCCTACAAGTCTTAGCCATAATTTTAGTGCTCGTCTTCTGATTAGTTTAGTTAATTCTCGTTTTACTTGTTTTTTGGCACCCTTGTGGTCCCTCTGTTTTCTGCTTCTCCAACTGTGTTCTGTTTTGACCCCTTTTACTGAGATTTGGGGAGGAGACAACAATCAGAGCCCAATCCCCTAACTATAAGTCTAAGGAAGGTGACCCTCTCATTCACCCGGGTAAACTCCAATGTACTGGCGCTGAACCTGGAAGCTATGAGCAGACCCACACCTGCCCAGCCCCTGCCTTCAACTGCCACACAATCTACACTGCGCCCAACCCCCACAGCCCCCCCTGCAGGTGGTGGGCCCATAGGAGGCTGGACCATGTTGTCCTTTCAGGCTATGCCCGACCAGGTTCTGTTACAAGGTGTAGACTAAAGTGAAGAAGTAATTCTGGCATGCACAGGGGTCAAAGCGGAGGCAGGGAACTGTAGTTGGTTTTGGGTTAATAAAAGAAAATGGTGAAAGAGTAAAGTGGAAGTGTGGTGCAGCTGTTTGCATCTTTCCATAAGAGCTGAATTTAAAACAGCCCCCCTGGGTTGAGGCCAGGCCTCCAAGAGCTCCCCAGACCATCTCCTATCCAAGTACTAACCAGTCCCAACTCTGCTTAGATTCCGGGGGCAGGCAGAGCAGTGCGGCTGTAAGCTGACTGAAATACTGCAATTAGTCAGAAAATTTTTTAAAACATAACAAATGCATCATCCTTGTAAATATGGTTAAGAATGGGCAATTAGTCTCATTTAAATCGGCCGCTTTAAGATAAACTTTGAATCGACGAAGGTAAACTATAGGAAAATCAGGTTATTGAATAGTTGTAGTTAATTTTCCCTTATGTACAATTCGTGACATGGGAGAGATGTCAGCTGGTATACTTCCCTACACAGAAAAAAATCACTGTCCATTGAATATTCATGTTCTGCTGTGGAGGATTTTCTCGGTAAATGTATAAAATCCCTCTGCCTGCTGTGGAACTGGGAAACTAATGTGGAGAATAGATTGTTTATAGGAAAAAAAAACACAGCATGAGGAGAGTAATCACAAAAAGGAGAAGAAGGATTTAAAATCTAATTCTACAAGCGCTCCGCACTCAGAGCACACGAGATGCCACTGGAACGTAATAAGGCACATTAAGAGAAGAGAGTGAATTCGGCGGCATGCTATTTGTCAGGAAATTGAGTGCTCCGAGATACGCCGGGAGGATGATGCTGGTCGGTAAGAAGAGAGTCCGTTGGCTGTTTGTCACTCGATCTTCCGTGTAATGGTCGAGCATAAGTGAGTCTAGCGACAGGAGCAGGTTAGCGTACATGTAACTAGTTGTTCCTCTTTCTAAACTAAACAACAAGCTTGGAAACTGCAGTTTGGAGATACAGGGAAGATCCTTCAGCTGAGGAAGGTCTCCAGCTTTGCATTCACGAGTGTCCTTCTCTTTCCCAGAATTTGTGAGATCTGGGATCACCTAGCATGCCACAGTGGTTATTGGTCCTCTGGTACGCGAACGCCCACAACGCTGCCTTGTGGAGGGAATTGTCGCATTGTCACGGTGATTCATAGAGCATCATTTCCATGCACAGCTGTGTTTTCTGTCCAGCAAGGCCCCAATTCAACTTCATTGTTTGAAACGAAGATAATTACTTTCGCACTAACGGCCACGTGACTCATCTTCATTTTTTATAATGGACGTGAGTCATGCACCCGCGAAACTGAGATTCCACCGGGCAGGTTTTCTGCATGGACACCGATCCATGCAGAATCTCTGGCAGATGTGAATTCTGTCCTCTTCTTGTCTTAAGATATATTTCAATATCTGTGTCATCAATTTCACGGGGGGAGAGCTGGCATATGTGGTACGGAAGTCCAAAAAGTCCTTTGGTATCTATTAGGAAAACTTTATTATCATTGGGTGGTGGCTGTCATGTGGGGGTTCTGTTCTGTTCGCCTCTTCCAGAAGCAACTAAAATTCATATGACAAGTGAAATTTGAGAAATAATGGCTACTTGTGCTTCCTGTATGCCCTTCCATGGCCCAATTCCCTTATCTAGCACACTCAACAGCAAAATGACAGTATAACTGTAAAACACAAATAATCACCATGCTAAATAACCACTCTGAAATGTCCAGTCTGTCGCCAGCTCTAGCATAATTAATACAAAATTATAGAACAAGCAAGTGAAAAAATGTGCATCCTGGTCAGAGTCACAGACATATTGAAACCCTACATCATAAATGTCAGTCAAAAAACTCAATACAAAGTTTAGCACAGAGTATTAGCTTGCAGAATGTTTATCATTGATTGTTCATTAACCTACCTGCTGTGTTCAAGTATTTCATTATTTAGCTATCTTTTGATACTGTAGGTTATCAGGTAGTTGATGTCCTACTAGGTACGATGACTAGTTAGTACATAGGAGATGATCAGTAGTTTTTATCAGGAAATATATACTCATTATGTCACTTTCTTGTCGCTCTAATGATATAAATAATATTACAGTTATGCTTCATCTTATATACTATATATACTCACACCCATACTCTAACATGCCCTGGCACAACACAACAAGGCAATATAATGCATACAATTTCTGTTATTGCTCATTAAACCTTCATGCAGATATATTGTATCCAGCATCTAGAAAAATTGATTTATTAATTAGGATTAATAATCTGGTGGTGCCGGGGCCTAGCCTGGAGCTAGGGGGGCATTCCTGCATTCCTCCTTGGAGCTATAGGGGAACACCCAGCAAAGAATAGCAGTTCATCATCAGGTACACACTCGCATGCACAAACACTCGGGATGGGGGAATATTTTTGCACCGACAGATCAAACCGGGTACTACACAAACACGGGAGAACATGCAAATGCCACATACAGAGCCGACTGAATCGCAATTTTAAAGTCAAGCAAATGTTGGTGGGTCTATGCCCCGCTTTACAAAAGTAGAGTGTTCAGTAGAGTCAAAATGCAATTACCACAAAACAAGAAGAACCCCCCCCAAAAAAAAATAATAATCCAAATCCAAATCATATTAAACAACACACAAAACGTAAAATAACACTAATATATAGCAAAACAATAATAATAATATGGGATGTATAAAGTAAAAATGACTCACTTACCAGAATCGATTCAGTCATGTTTAACAACAAGAATACTTTCTGAGAAGTGTGTTGTTAGGTGATTTTATTGCTGATTTCATTGGAGTGTACTTAATGCTAAATGCTATTTAAATGTTTCTCCTTTTATCGTAAAAGTAAATCTTTGGATTTCTGTCGGTTAGAGAAAACAGACGCTAATGTGGGTGTTTCATAAAAGCAAAGTGGCATAAAGTGAACATTTGTAAATTCTCAAGACTTAATGTGGATGCCGGCATTCCATTTACCTGAGTCTGTGATTAATTAGACTTGAGCAAGCTGCTTAATTTACAAATGTGAAGATTTCATACTCTCTTTTAGAAAATCAAAATCCTGTAGCATTTCTAGTTGTGTTCAACCAGATTATTTCCAGAAATAATGTAAATCAGGGGTGTCCAACCTGTCGATCGCAATTGACCCGGCATGTTTCCAGGTTGATCTGGAGATGATTAATGTATATGCTTTATTTCAATGGTCATACACCAACTAGCTTTGACTGTAGAAAAGGCTTTTGGGAGTTTTACTTACACAAATATTCTGAGAGAACAAAAAGTGATTGGTTCAGAGAGATACCCAATCAAATCTTGTATCAGATGTCTGACTAACCAATCAGATGTCTTGGTCCTGCCTACCCTCGTTGCTTGGACCTGCCTCCTCTATAATCTGATTGGTTGTGATTGGTTATCATGTTTAAGTAAAACTCCCACAAGTGCAAAAAGCTTGGTCACCCTGATGTACATTGAATACAGTAACAGCATCTTCCATATTGCACCTTGAAATGAATAATGCATTATTCATTCATTGTTTTTCAATAAATCTTGGAGTATCCATGTGCAGCCTTTGAATGATTGACTAAACGGAATGACCAGTCTTAAATATAATGAATTAACCTAGCACTCTTTGATGAAGTTGCACAAATGATCACGGGGCTGATTTACCCGCACCAATACCCCCCGAAAACAACATTGTTCAACTTAGCACCAGCTAATGTGGCATGAACCTCACCACATGGAAAAGCATGAAAGAACATTCTTTGACTTGATTTATCATTATTTGCTCAAAGGAAACTTGTCAAGAGTCAGCTGCAAGTTTCTTCGATTTCCAGATTGTGTGAGTGTTGATGAATAATCACGTCGGTGACAAGCTGCCAGCTTTCTGGTCGGGCCATAAGCTTCTGAGAAGGAAGAGCACTCGCAACCCTTCGAGAAGAACCCAGCCATTGAGCTTTTTCACCCAGAACATCCCAGCAAATATGTTACAAAGGCAGGTAAGGCAAACTGACATAAAACCCAACCCTTTGTGCCTTTTGACAATGCGAATGTAGTTTTTACGTCATGACTTGCCTTCTTCCGAACCTGCTGCCATCTTCATAGGCCTTTGTGCCTGTAACGAGAAGGTTGCTAGCTCAAATCGTATTACTGAAATCAAAATGCACAGAACACTCTGCCCTTTGCATGCTAGGAAAGGAGGAAGAGAGGGCTGAGAGCTTTAAGTCTTGATGTGCACATCTCGGCTGACCTCAGCTGGACCACACACACCTCTCAACCGATGGGGAAGGCTCAACAGAGGCTTTACTTCCTCTTGTGGTAAGCCTTTGGCCCTCTTGTGGTAAGCCTTTGGTCTTTTGACAGCATACCTCTCGTTTCCAATCCAAAAAAAAATGGTAAAATGAACCTCAGGAGACTCATATAAATAAATCAAAGGTTGATATGTTACCAGACTGAGGGGTATTAGAACACAACTCTTAGATATTTATTTATTTTTATGTTTTTTTTATTTTAATAATATCAACTATAATAACCAATAAGTAACTAGTACCTAACTAAATAATAACGTATTGCTAGGAGAGACCTGACACCTTTCTTTTAGAGTCAGGTGGCCTAAGTGGGGTTGTGGCTGCAGCTGTGCTGGTTGATGTTGAGACAGAGCTGGATGGGGACATTTGCAGAAGCATTTTGATTGAATCTGGTTGAAATTCGACAACGTCTTCCTCCTCAGAAACCTGGTCATCCATATCGCTATGCTTCTCTGTGTCCTCTGCCTCATTTTCAACAAAGATATGATCCAGAGATTGGCTTATTGTAAATATTCCTCTCATCTTCACATGCTGCAAACTGGAGATGTGTACTCTACAAGCCACCAACTCTGACTAAACCCTGACTAAAGCTCGGGGGATGGGAGAGGAGCTTGCAGTTAGTGTTAGTGAGTTAGTGAGCTGACAGTGTGTTATGATTTCAGTTTGGGGGCTAATTATTGTTTTATAATCTTATATAGTAAACCGGGAGGCTACCGACCCTAACACCACAGATGCTGAAAATTCTTATTTTTTTTCTTATTTTGTTTAAATAGAAGTTCCTGACAAAGTAAAAAAGCCTTGATGCAATAAAATATTTATTTGGTACTTTTATGCATTTAAAACTTGGTACCAACCCCAGCACAACAGGGAGGTTAGGGCACATTCACCTCCCTCACTACCCGCAGACCAACTACTACCGGTCAACAACAGAGAACCTCCTGACCGCCTGCTGCATGGTATGGTTCACCAGCTGCATGGAAGAGAGCAGGAAGGACCTGCAGCCAGTGATACCATCAGCACAACAGGACTCTCCCTCAGAGACATTCACACTGATAGCTGCATTTCAAGGAGTCCCTCCCAGCCTGGACATCACCTGTTCTCCACACTGCCCTCCGGAAAAAGATATAGGACAATATAGGGCTAAAAGTAACAGATAAAAAGACAGCTTCTTTCCACAGGCAGTCAAATGCATACCCCCCCCCCCAGGCTGAGATGTAATGACCCACGACCCCAAGAACTGGAAGCTTGTTACTCCTGTCAATCTTATCTCACTTACTCTTTATGTAGTTATCCTTTTGCACTGGTACTTGGGTCGTACCTCACTGGGTTATATGTTTATTTATGTTTTCATTTGTCATGTCATTTTCTATGCTGACAATCCCAGAGCTGATATAACAGTCTTTTGTTATTTTCAAAAAACATTGACAATAAAGATCTATTCTGTCTATTCTATTCTGTTGAATCCTTGAGCAAGGCCCTTTGACATTGCACTCTGGGGCCTACTGTATGTGTGTCTTATAGGAGAGCAGGGAAAGACATGCGGGGGCTGAATTTGGTTGTACTTGCTACCTGTACAATGACAATAATGGCATTCTGTCTCTGGAAGGATCATCAAATAGAATCTGGGATGGCAAAATTCTTGTCCTGCTGCTGTTGCAGTTAAAATAATTACACCCTGTCTGATCCAAGCTGTCATCTTAACTATACTGTGCAAATTGTCATCTCCAATCTACCTTGCCCACAGGATTGTTTGCATGGCGCATCTCCCACTATCTACATTAGAAAGAAGTCTATTAACGTTGTGGGAGAAAAAATTCTCGGGGTTTATTCCGACTTGTATCTGTCTAGCTGGGGTTAGCTATTGCTATTGTAAGCTATTGTCTGACTCATTGTTCACACCTAAGGGTGAACGGTAGGGACCAGTGTGGGTAATCCCTTCTTTTGTCTTGTCGTGTGGAGAAAAACAATACAAAAGAGTAACACATAAAATGCGCTGGAGTTATGCAGGAGTGCTCTGCAGTAGTGGTCATGTCAATCTGAAAGCCCTATCGTAGTGTAGCTTTTTTATATAATGAGCAGCACGAAAATCGCAACTGACAAGGTCTTATCAAAGGGTCAGATCATTTGCGCGGTAATTACGGTACGTGTGGCAGAAGCACAGCACCGCAGTTTGATGCTGTAATGCGAGGTCCAGGTGGCACACTGCGTGGGGGGCACCTCCGAATAACCTGCCCCCACCTGCAGGCTGCTAAATGGCATTAAAGGACATGTAGGGGCCTCCCCTCCAAATCCCCATCACGGATAGGGGGGATCAGCGTGAATTTATGCCTGTTCTACTGAGCGTGTATGACGCAAAGACTGACAGCCACTCTGAAGCCCCTAAGCTGGGCAAAGAGGTGTACTCTACAGTCTTTAAAGGTCTTGGGATTTTTTACAGACTAGCGGTTTCATACATTCATTACAGATCATCCATTACATTGATACTGGGACAGAAATGTTCCTGATTATATAGAATCAGCTATTACACATCACACTAATAATAGACCTACATACACTGAGGACCACGGCAGGGATTGCTGGAAAAAGACATTTTGACACAGTCCGTTGAAACTCATAGGCTTGGGCCTGAGGCAAAGTGTACAGCTGGGATCAGTGCTCACTGCCAGTAAGAGTCTGGCCTTCCTGAGCACTGAGAACTCGTGGATAAGGTAAGAGTTTGACTGTCCTGAACAACAACGACATCTTTAAGGAAGCACTTCACCTCTAATCAATGTAAGACCCAGACTGAAAAGGAAACCAAAGACCTTTTTCTCCAGCTGAAAGGGTGGGAACAGGCTTTTAATACAGCAAGACCTGCATTAGGGGGAATGTTACAAATGTATAACCCATAAGGGGAAGTCCTGCCATCAAAAGCCCAACGTTGTATGAAATTAAGCTAATGCACCACATCACATTCTCTATGTATTTGGCTCACCATATTCCAGTAACTGTCAGGTGTATTAAAATTTTTTACAATTTGTCAACGCAGTAATAAAGCACACTGCATGTCCGGGTATGGTGGCCTGAAGAGCCCAAAAACCCTTGGATTGAGCATATAACAGAATAAAATAAAATGAAAGTCAATTAGAAAGAGTTGAAAACCTGAGTCAATGTCTCAAACTCTATTTTTAGGTTCATTTTATTGACAAACCCATTCATCCATCTTCCAGAACTGCTTATATAACGCAGGGTAGCAGTGCAATAATTATTCTATTCAAAAAAACTTTACTGTATGTTTTCAATTTGCTGATGGTGAGATTAAATGTTATTCAGCAATTCTGGCCAGTATTAAACAGCTGTGTGAACTGAGGGAGCCAGCAAACACCAGTGACTATCTACTGGCTTGGAACTGCCCGTAGAATACATGCTATGCTAACTGTGCAAGAAACAGTAGCATCCCTCACATGGAATGATCATGAACTTCTGTGCTTCTAGTACTGTACCATCAAGGCTGCTGAGGGTTTAAGATATAAAAACTTTATCAGTCGGTTACTTAGGAGACATTTAATGCCAGTTTGAATGGGTGTTTCAAAGTCATGTGGCCACACCGAACATATGCTGTTGCTAATCTTTACTAATAAATCCTCTGTGTCTGAGGCCGCGTGTTCGGATTTCACAGGAAGTGCATTTATTCCTGTGAAGCAGGACGAGATGTTTAAATCCCCACCGGTTCTGTGGAAAACTTAAATGATAAAGGGAGCACATTTGATTTGTATTGCTGAGGCAAATTTCTGCGAAAACCCATCTCATACATAAAAATGGAAGGCACACATATTTAGGGAAATGTGCTAAGCGCAGCCGTCTCTGCAAGACGGTGGTGGAAATCATACAAAACCATGGTTACGTAAGAACTGCGCCTTACATAACTATGATAAAAATCAAGTAATGCATTTATACCACACTGAAACAGGCCGAAGCTTCTGGTGGAAAGCTTGGAATCTGGGTGGGGTGGCACAGAAACAGTGCACGCGTTCAGTGGGACACACACTTCCTGTACAAGATGTGCGCGTTCTCGGAATTTCCTTCTGTGCACTCCTCGGATTTTAAGAAATACACACACATTTGCTTGACAGAGTGACTCGTCAAGCAAGGCTTGAGTAAATATGCTTCATTCAGCAACAAAGCAGTCCAACATGCAATGGTGGTATAAGACATTTGGCGAACTGACTTGCTGGAATGATGGTGCCAAGTTGGAAGCCTACTGTACAACCACTTACTCTGCAGCCAGTGTATGTGCTTAATCATACACCTGTGTCAGCAATAGGTGTGGCTTAGCCAATTCCTCTAATTAATAGGTCTGACTATGTACTTTTGGCCTCAGTAGCTATAGACTGTATGCAAAAATAAATCTACTGTTTACAGTATTGATCAAAAAGTGTGCCAAACAACAGGGATGCTTTTCTAATATTCCTAATATTGCTTTGCATACCATTTTGCCCCTGGAAGAGCCCCCAGTTCTTCAGAACTGAACATGGTCTCTCAAATGTTCTAAAGTGCTACTGGTTCCTGCTGATAATATTTCCCACAGTTTCATTGAGTTGGCTGGATGCCCTTTGGGTTGTGGACCATTCCAGAATCACATAGGTGGCTTTCTAGCTTGAAAGACACAACAGCACTGCATTTCATGATGCACTCAAACCTGCACACCTGGCACTTACCATTACACCCCCATTTAAAGGCACTTAAATCTTATCCCTGCCCACCTTCCCAAAACAACACCACCCTCGTGGATCCACAAGTGGATTTAACAGGTGAAATCAATTAGAGATCATAGCTTTCAAGGAATAAACAGGCATCCCAAACGTTTTAGTCTGGTTACTGATTCAACTTCTTAGAAAATGGCTCTGCAACATTTTATGCTAAAACAAGAATTTTTATCAAGCGGTTTCTTTCAGTGGACTTTAACCCGGAGTAGTGCATCCCTGTAATTAGAATTTCAATTTACCCAACACTTCGAACTGCAGTGTACAGCGATAATTAAAAAAGACCTTAGTTGCTCCCACAAGCCCGAAAAAGGCCAAAAGACAGTCATACTGCACCAAAGGGATAATCAATATGTGATACCGGAATGTGCTCGCTTTCTGACAGGAACCGCTCACAAAATGCAGGGGGCGCCGTTATCAAACCGAGGTGCTGCCTCAGATGCCCTCCGCACCTGGCTACTGTCCTGCCAGCATTAATATCGGAGCATTGCAGTTTCGGTACATCCATATATCCTTAGACAGATACAGAGATTCCCACAGGTCATATTTATACATATTGAAGAAATCAAGGGGAGGAGTTGAGTCCAACTTTCGAAAGGTGCGTCTTTCATTAATAAAGAAGGAAACTGCACCACTAATCTAGCGACAGAGAAGAAGGCAAAGGAGATCAGTGCTGTCAGGGACACTCTTATGCCAGGATTTACTTTCTGCCTGATTTTACGGCAGATAAGGGATTTGGGTAACACTTTACTTAAGGCCAGTATCCATAAAGCATTATAAACTCATTCATAAGCACTTATAAGGTATTCATAA
>JAODKN010000002.1:18822076-18835692 GCA_026774425.1 Petrocephalus zakoni
CGGCGCCGTGGTAACAGGGCTGTGGCGAGCGGCGCCGTGGTAACAGGGCTGTGGCGAGCGGCGCCGTGGTAACAGGGGTGAGGCAAGCGGTGGCTGTTAAGACAGCTGAGGGTCCCTGGCAGCGGCTGCTTTTATGAGAGCGTTTCATTACCGTGCGTTTCTCTCGCGGCCTTTGCCTCCAGACGGTGGCCCGCCTCAGGAGGACCTCCGGGGCCTGTTTATCGGCTGGCTTTCGGCTTATAATTACCACCTCGGACGTGAACATGGCGGCGTGGAAGCCTATTGGAGGGTAACCTTCTTTGAATATCTTTGTTAAGGAAAACGGCTCTTAACACGGGCCCCGGGTTGTACGTCTGGCCGGAACGCCCTGGCGGATGAAAGCTGTGATGTGATCAGGCCGTCCCAGTTTAAGCTCATTAGGTGAGGCCTCCTGCTGCACTTACTAGTTAGCTCTGATGTACGAGTACACGCTAGTTCAGGTTGCAGCAGCCTTAAAACATATTCCTCATAATTTTTCGTGCTTAACTAGCACAGAAGTCAGCAGAGGGCAGGCTTCTTCTTTTAGATGCGCCGGTTTGACGCAAAGATCTCGGGAGCGGTGACAGCTGCTTAGCCACGCTTGAAGTGTGAATGTCGGATTTTCAGGTTGGTGTCACCCACCTGCCTTAATAAGCTGGAGGGGGTGGACAGGGTGTGGGGGGGGGGAGGTTATTACATCAGGGACCTGGGATCACTTTGATTCCCAGACTCATTTTCAGAGAGAGAGGCGCAGGGTGGAGGTGAACGGATGTGGGGTACTGCTGGAGGCACATTTTGAGGACCTGTCGCTGGACAGTCCAAGCTGCGCTCAGGATCCCGCGCAAGCCTGGCCGTGTTTCCTGCGATTTCCTGCATGTTGGCGCATGCCGCGCACACGGCGGACTTAAGCCGAAGGAGGCGGTTTTACATGCGTATTATTAAGCGCGATGCTCAGCCTGCGTGGGGGGGTATGCGTGAAGCCCGACACTCGGCTCCTTAAGCACTGCAAGCCCCCCATTTCGGCAGGGCTCCTGTCTCTTGCATGGTGCTAAAAAAGGGTGAACTGTTGTTCCTTAAACTGTTCGTTAAAAAGGATAGAGCCTTTTGTTAACAGACTGTTTAAATAATAACGACAACAATAACAATAATAACAATAAAACAAAGATGCCAAGTACAACGGCCCTCACAGAAATAAGTATAACCTTCCCAAAAATATGGTTTATTTCTCCCCCTTCTACTGTTATGAGCATTATTTATGTAATACATTACGGTTTGTAGCTAATTCATAGTAGCTCCACAGTCATTATAAATAAATCTTGCTGCAGTCAACTTGGCATAATTGTTTCATACCTGATATTCTATTCAGCACCTAGCATTTCACCATCTTACCACGATTAGAATATTTAATCGAAATGTTATTCTTTAGCAGTCCTTTACGTAAAAAAACCCCATTTTTATGTATTTGTCATTCTGACAAGCACATTTGTGTTTGTCTGTCCTACGGGATTATCGGCCCCATTTCTCTGGTCAGCGTCAGGAATCATTCTGTGCCGCCTGATGTGAGAGGAGCTGCAGTATGGGATCCCGTGTCAAACACGGCAAACAAAGAACAACAGAGGCATCACACGTGAGGGGGGAAGAAAAACATTGTTTCCTAGGCAACCACCCCCAAACTTTTCACAAGGAATGTTCAGCCAGGAGAGAGAGAGAGAACCTGAACACGCTGTCTCACTGCAGAGCAGCGGCAAAACAGGAGCTGCTGTGTGCGAGACAGCGTGTTCCTCTAGGCGCTGTGCTTCAGAAAAGGTTACACCAGGTCCACGGCCGGACACCAGCGGAGGGCCACACTTGACGGCTTCCTGCGTCATGGACATTTGTCCATTAAAGCGAACACAGCCTCTCATTGCCCCATTAGCTTAAGCGTGCCAAATGAGAGTAAAGACATCGCTGCTCATCGATTCCCTGTGACTCCGAAATCCAGCGCATTCATTAAGTCTGAAGCAGGATTAATTAAGTCTAGAGAGACCTAACCGTTATTCTGGGCTGCCCGCTGCGTCCGGAGCCACGATGGATCAAACAGTGACCCCAAACACCCGGGATGCACGACACGGACAGAAAGCTCTCTGTAAACAGCTCTGCCCGGGCACATGACTCGCAGCCTGGTGGGAGGATCATCTCTCAGGTCTAGATACGGAAGGTCAGGGTCTGCTTGTGTGGTAATGGTGAGATGCTGGCTACGGATGGCTGATGAACGAGTGCGGTGGGAACAGACGGCAGAGATTAGGAGAGGAGGACGTTAGACTGGGGAGGGGAGGCAGAGGGGATCTGTAACTTGTGGGAGTAAGGGAACATTAGGATGAATATAAGGGGGATATAGGGGTATGAGAGGTGGCGATCTATAACTGGAGACAGGGTAGGATGGGAATGGGGGGGGGGGGGGTTATGGGAACAGGCCCTTCATCCTTGGAGAGATGACTTGGATGTATTAAACACTGCACCCAGAATGACTGAACCTAACAATATGGGAAAAGAGAATTCCGGAATATAATTCATGTATACCACTTACTTGATGTATTTCATAGATTGGTTCAGTTTTGTGAATGATAATATAAATGATGAGAGCTTTGATACAATATCTAATAAATGCTTCTGTGCATCTGCACATAATTAACACACTTGCCGACAGTCTACAGATGACTGTTTGGACATCTGGGGGCTTTTAATGTGCCCACGAGGTAGGCTGAAGCGACTCCCCACACAGGTCTCGGGGGTCACTCTACCGCTAAGGAGGCGGTCCCGAAATCAACCACAGAGCCACGAACCAGGGTGCAAATTCAACAGTTCCAACCCAGCATATTTACCAAGTGACCACAAAGGCTCATGGGAAATACTGTGCAGGGTCATGCTGGGTAAGGACACGGACTGAAAGTCATGCCGTGCCTCGAGTAAAGCGATTTGGTAGATTAGTGGCACTCACTGGCGGTTTGGAAACTCAAACAGGATAGTCATCCTCACAGAGGCGTTTCTCAAATTAGCCGAACTACAGATCTGCACAGAAATAAAACTGTGAAATAAATAGTCTCTGTCAATGCTGGCTGCACCAGACTCTCCTCAAGTCCATTAAGATGCATAAAGAAACAAAACAAAATATATTCAGCTGTCATTTTCAGCTGTAATTATTCTTCACAAATGTTCTGTTAAAGTATATGTGAGATGTGGTTGTGTTGAACCAGGATTTGCAGAAACTGGGCCACTGCAAAAGGAAATGGACAAAGACCTGAAAGCTTCAGAAACAGTAGTATTTGGGAAACCATAAATCACTGAGGATTGGTATGAACCGGATGGAATGATCTTTTTTTTTTTTAAGTCACTTTCATGGAAAGACCCACTGTGTAATAGCCTAAGAAAAACAGCAGTGCACTTAGGTTCAAGCAGATGGCATATTTTGATTGTCCACTACTCTCGCGGAAATGGCTTAGGTCCAGACACTAATGAGCCCATTGGTTCAGCTTAGCCTGCTCTGCACGTGATCCTGGGTCCCCCCGCACCAACGTGACTAAGTTCAGGGATACTTTTCATTATTCATTACAGCCAATTAGCGTCCAGGCAAACCTAGTGACCCAGGGAAATGATGAGAAAAACAGCACTCGCTAACAGGGAGCCTAAATCAGTATGGGAGGCCTCCACCTCTCTCAGGGGCAGCATTTTAAAGGGGGGGGTGAGGCAGGATGTCAGATGAGGCACTCTCATTACCCAAAGATAGGAATTTATGTTCCCATTTTAATAGAGTCCCAAAGTGTTTTTAGGGTGTGAGGGAAGGGTGGAGGTTGCAGGGGGGGCCTCCATCTGTCTACATCCGACGGCCCCCACCAGCTTCCCCACCACTCACAAGGCACAGGCTTTCAGAACCCGCATGAGGTCCGGCTGATGCACTCGGGCTCCGACTCCCACTCAAGTGTTTATGTACTACAATCACTGACTTCATTTAAAGACTAGTATTAAAAAGACACACACACACACACTCACACACACACACACACACACACACACACACACACACACATTTATCTCCGACTGACAGAAGCTCTGGGTCATCATCAGTCCCTCCTGCTTGTCTTACAGCCCCGAGGTGCAGTTCTGGGTCAGATACACAAATCTGGATTTGCTACATGGAAGGTGAAGCTGAAAGCAGAGTCTAATGCGTGTCCTATAGGGGAGTGCTGTTGCACCGTTCCAGACCCCGGAGCCTGAAGACTGGCGCAGGGCCGGTGGCCTCGTCCAAGTAGGTGAGGGCAGGGTTCTCATACACCTGCGGCACTTTCCTCGGCGCGGGGGTGGAACCCGGACCGGACAGGGGAGGGTGGGGCTGGACATCACCATGGCGACTGGCGCTGCAACACGGCGTCGCCTTGGCGATTAGCTTATCCATGGGCTTCATTGAGCGCATCCACGGCGGCAGGAAGTCCCAGGTCTGGAGCCTCGCCGGGAGCCGCTGCGGGCTGCGGGACTGCAGCACATTGACGAGCAGGATGAAGGCCGTGACGCCGGCGAAGGGAGCCCCCACGCCCACCATGACCTGCCAGCCGGCCACCGACAGGCCGAAGACGAGCGAGGGGAACAACAGGAAGCACAGCACCAGGTAGAGGATGGCGAACCAGCGGTACTTGGCCGTGCGATCGCCCAGCGTCCGCGCCATGCGGATGGGAAGGCGCATGGCGGGAATCGGGTACCACAGCAGAATGCCCAGGATGTTGAAGAAGAAGTGGCAGAGTGCGATCTAGGAACAGTAAAAAAAAAAACATCAAATAAACCAGAGTGCAGGCTGTGAAAGGGCGCCCGTCTCTGAGAGGCCGACATGTGCCGAGTCATCAGCAGCGTTACTTTTCCCCCGTAATAACTGCTATAATTTGGGTTAACGAGCTAAATGGAGCGAAACCGCTGACGGGGATCTGCTCGATGGACCGAGGACACCTCCTCCTCCCCTGGAGACACGGGCTTCTGAACAAATGCAGCATTCCGGCTGGCGGGCGAGGCTGCACATGAGGTCAGTATATCCGCGCGCTATTGGCTGCGGAGACGGGTGAATGAAAAGCGGCGCTAAATCGGCTAGTGGTACCTGGATGGCTGCCGCCAGCTTGTCCCCGGGGCTGGCCAGGGCGGCAAGAATTGCAGTGGAGGTGGTGCCGATGTTGGAACCCAGAGTCAACGGGTAGGCTCTCTCAAGGCTGATGACGCCAATACCTGCCGGAAGAGGACAACCAGGGGAACTGAGGATTTGGGGGGCACCACCGAAAACCATACACAACGACGAGCCAGAAAACACGTCAGGAAAGAAAGCAAGGGTGAAAACATTCATTAGGCAAGTGGTACATGATACAACAACGAACAAGCAGGTAGAATCTTAAACAGTGGGGCCACGTCCCGGGAGAAATCTGGGTCATGGCAGCGAATAAATTATGGGGAATTAAACTGAAACCCAAGACGACGGCTGATTTTCCCACCTATTAACAATTAGAAGAATGGACCCAGGTCTCATAAGTCCGGTGGCTAATTTCTCAGTACCGCTAATGGCGGTTTCTAGGGAGTGGAGATTATAAACCTGCAGAGTTCAGTCTGGTGACCTGGCTGTTAATTATTGCTAAGCCAGAGTCACTAGGTGGTCGAGAGCATGAACCCATGCGTGGAGCTAAAGGCATCAGCCATCAGAGAAGAGATTAGTGATGGGAGACCCTCCGGTCCGCCTACTGCTTCCTGGCCATCATTGAGCCCCAGGGAGGATGCCCCTGTCATTGTGCTTGCTAGCTTAGACTGGAACTCGCACATGTATAATTTAGTGAGGTAGGTTCTGATCCGTTTAATGTGATTTATTATTCAGCAACGCTCTTCACAGAATCTTTAAATCTGAATTACGACATTTTCCACAACTCCCACGACAATTGTTCTGGATTTCGATTTTTACGCCAGCCAGAGTACGGTGACCAATGGAGATTTGAGTCATTCGTCGGCGAGAACGACATTAGGACTCGACAGAGCCATGCCCACCTATCAGAGGGGTCAAGGCGGACGTGAAGACGGAGCTGCTCTGAACCACGAAGGTCATCCCGGCTCCCACCAGCATGGCCAGGTAGCCCGTCACCCAACCGAATGGGCGGGGAAAGTCTGAGTGGCACAGAAAGGGACCACAGTTACCATCAGCCTTCATCCACATTTAGCCGGCACACCCATACACAGAAGATCCAACTGACAAGATGGTTCCCACCGTTCTTCAGAATCATTCCTTATCTAATACAACAAATGCACATGCTAAAGCATCAAAACAGCAGTCTGTTTATTCACAAATGGCCAAATCCAGTCAATTCAGCTTCACAATGCGTGGCACGGAATAAGAAATAATCCATTTATGCTCCAACTGTTTCAGCAACAGATAGAATAAACTAGCAAGGCAACTGAGGTCAAGAGGCACGTATGTACCAGTGTTGATGATCTTCTGGATGACTTTGGCCACCTGCCCTTTAAGGAGAGAGTTGAGCAGTTTGACCAACAGGATCAAACAGGTACAGAGGACAGCCAAGGAGGAGGCCAGCAGGATAAGGCCCACCCACAGATCTGACATGGAGGAGTCAACGAAGAGGTGTCTACCTGAGGAATCCAGAAACCAAGTTAACCTCACTGTTGACATGGCATTGAAGGCAACCTTAGAACTAATATCCATTTGCTCAATATTCACGTATTATTTTTGAGAATGAGGGAATTTAGCTCAGTCGAGTCCCCTATACAGAAACCTGAAAGTTATGGTTCTGAGGACGTACATTTCTGCCTGTCAACTGATGACATCAGATCCTCTGCTGACCACATGGATTCCAGGATGGTGTTGTTTTGAAGGCCGCTGATGGACGAGTGCCGGGATGGCTGGGGGGGAGTTGGGTTACAACCACATTTCTGCCAACGACCATGTATGACGGCCAGTGAGACTGCCGGGGTCTTACTCACCGCCAGGCTGGTCCCACACCACACTTTGACTAGGCTCCTGTTCCGCATGCTCTCGTCTCCCATCGCGATTCCAGTGATCACAGACTTATCCAGCTGTGCCGGGGTGTGGATCACAAGGGGATAAACAGAGTAAACCTAAGCATGTGCACATTACGAGAGAAGCAAACATGCTACGTTTACCAAGTGATTGAAATTACACATCCGCCCTTATCTATTTATCCAGTGCAGCCATACCCTGCACTAATGTCATACATGACACTTACAAAATCAACTCTATATCGAAGTCTAATTCTCAATAACACAACCTACCTCTCGTGCCTGCTCGCATATACTGTGATGTACGTCCCAGCTATAGCTTCCCGTACAGTGTGAACTTACGCACCGTTTGCAATGTATACACAGCTTGACTTATAGTCAATCCTAGTCCAAGACAGGCTTCATTGGGAAGCTCCAAAGGCAATTCCAACAGCATATTACATATGACCTCCATAAATGACACTGTTTCTATCAAATGTCAAAAGAAAAAAGATTTTGTTCTCTCTCCACATAGCATTTCAGTTCACATGTTATTTCAGTCATACGGGAAAGATGACATTTCCCAAAAGGATCGATTGCATAGGCAGACCTGTTGCGGAGTAAAATTTCATTTGCCTCCTTTGGTGCAGGGTTAGTTTTGAGGGCTTGTTGCTACGGTTGATTATCCTTCTCTAGAGCGCCTTGTGAAATATAACCATTTTCAGAATAATTGCTAACAAAGGGGTTATCGCCCTTAGTGAAAACCTTTAAGAGGCATTTTAATAATCATCTGTGTTGGGGACCCAAGAGTTATGGATTAAAGTAGAAATTCATGCATTAAGAGCTCTCACCTGAATAAAACAAGGTAAAAGGAGACATGTGCTTGACCTAGCAAGACGGGCACATTGAACAGTGTTGAGTGAATGACTCGGCAGTAATGTAGTGGTGACGCAGAACATGACTTGGCAATGTTGCTGCGATGATGTACAGTGAGAAGCTTGGTAGTAAAGCCATACCTGGATGATAAGTTTGGTGAGGGGCTCTGTAATGACCTTCAACAGCTCTGGAGCATCCTCTCCACTTTGGATACGGAAGCTCTTCACCAGAGTGCTGGCCATATAGTTCAGGAGGCCGGTGGCCACCTCTAAGGGCAGCAAAACCAGCACAGATAGCCAGTTGAAGCAGTCATGAATAGTGGCTCCTGCAAAGGCCCTGCAGGAAGTGATGTCTTACTTCAGGAAGTGACATCAATACAAGAGACTCCACTGAAGTAGAAGGTAAAACTGACAAGGTGACAGTGACCAGTGAAGGACACAAAGGTGGCCTGGCCTGACTGCAGCCCATCCCAGTACCGTTTGAATTCGTTTCGCTCTCCAGCTTGCATTAGAGCCACAATGGTGTTGGTGACCGAGGTCCCGATGTTGGATCCCATGATGATCGGCACAGCTGAGCTTACATTCAGCACTGCAGCACGGAACAAAAGTGTGAAATGTTTAGAAAAGCATTTCAGAAGTTTAACTTATTTAAAGATCCCCAATACAACAAAACTCATTGGATTGAGCTTATTAAATTGGTAGTCTTTTTTTCAGAGGGTACAATTTTAAAATTCATTTAGAGATTGTCTAAAGTTTGTAAATAAGATTGAAAATGAAATATAAAGACATTTCATAAAATGAAATCCTAAGGCGATTTTTTAAATTAATGTAGGCTTGACCATTTTAAGAAAAAAAAGATAATGGCTTTTGTGTTTTATTTTGCAACCCACCAAAGGGGTAGATTTATCCTAGCATAAGACAATAATATGATGCACCTATTTTTTTCCTGTACAACTTATCAATATTTAATTAGAATTAGAAGCTCCCTTATGGTTTAAAACAATAATTTAACTGTTATATAACTATACAACTTTCTTCAGTGGAATGCCACACAATTTTATTTTTGTTGTGGTTAGAGTTTCAGTATTTATAAATATTCTAATATGTTCTTAATTATCCAGCTAAGTGCGCCATCAGCTAAAGGGAAGCCTAATTATTGGCTTATTACCTGTTTATTGTATGCTTGCAGACTTTTGATTAAATGTCTCCATGGAGACTCCCCAGTCAATATCTTTACCCTTTAATCAGTGCCTTAGTGTATGAATATGCCATAAACAAAAGATGGCCACACCCTGCATACGAGTCCCTGCCATTAGACACTCATAAAAATCTGTGACAATTCACATGAAATAAAACATTGATCCATGATGAGAAAACGCCCCCCCCCCTCTGCCCAACAATCCTTTTTAATGAGTTTGTGTTGAGCATTAAAGTCTCTTTAGTGGACTTTATTGTTTAGTGCAGTTTTAAAAAACTTTTAACTTGTCTCCAGCATGTTCACTGCAGTTGTCTCCACTTAAACTCGCAGTGGCATGGCTATTTTAAAGTGTAACAATTCCGGAGCTTGGAACATGTGAGATTGGCCCTACTGCGAACTCTCAGACCTCAGCTGATGTCACAGTGAGTCACTTACATCCAGAAGACACCAGGCTGACAATAATAGAGGTGGAAGTGCTAGAGCTCTGGACCAAAACAGTCACAAGGATTCCCACTACTAGCCCGGCCACTGGATTGGACAGTATGGCATTGTCCTTGAAGATGTCTCCTGCAACCTTGCCTACAAAAAATGAGATTTTTTTAAGCCTCAAAATTACTTGATTACATCAAAGATTACAACTGACTCTTTAATATAAGAGGTTAATTTAATATTGTGGCTATATGAATATCAATACTGAGATATGAAGAAGGAATCAATACTTAGGGGCAGACCTGTGCTGGGCGGGCAGGTCCTCCACGGTAACATGGGGCAAAAGGCAACTCCCAAAATATTACCCCAGGGCGGCTAACAAAAGGAATATGAATATCTACCCCCAGCCAGCTGGAAGGCTGAACTCAGGATGTCCAGGGAGCAGACAAACATGAAGAGGAGGAAGAGGAGGAGAGGGATCTTGAAGACATTGACAAGCAGTGGTTTCATTCCATCCGTGCTTTCTGTATCACGGTCTGAGAAGACAAGAGCAGCATGGCAATCCCAGAATGCAACAGGCTCACGTGGATTACAGGGGAACGCCTAACAGCAAGGTCTCAGAAGAACCTTAAAGCACGGTATCTCCCACATGCTCCAAAAACCCAAGCAAAAAATATTAAAACCATGAAACTAACCAAGACAATTGAATCAGAGGCTTAAAGTTTTATCTTCAGTGTCATCTAGTGGTAATGGAATCTCTTTTTTTTTTTTGAAAGGCTTCATATTGACCATTATTTTAGTTTAGCTACCATATTTTCTAGATAAAAGTTCTCCTCACAACAATTTAATAAAAACCTCAATGCTTCAATACTAAATTAAGCTGAAAGAGACTGCCATAATGTGCACCACCTTCTCCGTGGTGCTTCTGTTCCTTCCAGAGTCTTGGAGAGTCAATGTCCACCTCAGCTCTCTCGCAGTTGTTTATGAGGTCCAGGGTAGAGCCAGAACCCAGGTCCACCTGCTCCACCAAATTGCCTCTAGCTCCATGAAAGTTCAACTCTGAAGTCAAGAGAGCAATGGCAGCATTTAATTAATAACTAGCAATGAAGATAAACCTGAATTATAAAGTGTCCCATGTGGATCATGAATCTTTCCCTATTATTCAGACACAAAGACGTCATTTACCATTGAAGTTAACCACGGGCTCCCCGGTGGTTATGGTTATTCTTATCGGACGCGAAGACATGACCCTTTCAAAGAAAGAAAAAAAAAAGTGAAATATGAGGGCAGAAGGAAATGAATAAGATCTTTCATGTCGCTAAAACGGAATATGTGTTAACACAAACTATGAACCAAAGACATTGGGGTTTTTTTTATTATCATTATTGCAAAGCGTGTCGAATACACGGCCTCCGAGACTAGCGCGTTCCCCGGCGCCCTCTCAGACGCGCAGGTCCCGCCGCAGCCAGAGCGCTGAGCCGTGCCGTGCCGTGCCGTCCCTGCCCGAGTGTGACGCCCGCCGGAGCTGCCATCCTTCCGCTCCGACGGACCACAAAGCCCGACAAATTGAGCGGAGCGGAAGAGACTGCTTCATTAGAAAGGGCATGGTGTTGCGGGCGCTTTCCCGGCGGCTGTTCGTGCTTTTTGCGGTCGAGATCAAAAGGCGGCCCCGTCCCGCTTTTGTTTTCCGGCTGACGCGCATTCTCTGCGCTCCGTCTTCCAGGATAATAAGGTAATATTATCGGATCGAGTGCCACACAATTACCTCGCAGCTCTGCAACTAATCTCTCCCCCCCCGAAATAAAGCAACGTGATTTATTCAAAGTAAAAGTTAACAAACTCATCACGAAACCATTAGAGTCCCAGTTAGAGGAAAGTAGCGGCTCGCAAACGGTGATTGGGAAAATGTTTCGACAATGTTGAAAACTGTTTTTATTCTAAGGTTATTCTGTTTTATTCTAAAAATTCCAAGTTGTAAATTTCTCCACATGTACCGTATATACTTCTCTATTCAAGAGAAAATTGGGAAAAATTTAAACGTATGCGTACATTACAATGTATTTTTTAAAAAATCAGGACTGGCAGATAAACCCGAAGTCTGTCTGTCTAACAACTGTACAGCAGTTCAGTTGAATCTGATTAATGTCAATGAATTTACCGAACCTACCTTATAATTTCTTTTGGACGCTCTAGGTTCCCGTTATTACCAACTCTTAATTAATGTAATTCTTTTAAAGGACGGTCCGAGGAGGCTTTATACCAGCTGCCAGCGGGTCCAAAGTTTGGAGATCCCTCAGTAATTAACCTGATTCGTACAGAAAAAAAGCTAATTATTAGCAGAAGCTGAGACGCCAAAAATGTTTTTAAAGTGAGGTAAATCCCAAATATTTGCAAATTATCCCTGGTGTGAGCGTCCCCGGAGAATAATTTTAGCGTGACATCATCTTCTGATCCTGGCGATGCACGACATCTTGTGGTGAGACTATGAAAAGACATATAACATATAAACATATAATAGCCCTCTTTTAATTACAGATAATTTCGCTTAGCGTTCTTCTTCGCCATTTTTAAAAAGCAGCTCCATCCTTGTTAAACTCACAAGAGCTGATTTTCAGCAAAACGTTTAGGTGAATTGCGGAAGCACATTAACAGCTCAAAAAATAAACCAATTATGACGCTCACAAGTTCAGGAATAGAGGAAGAGTCTATACAACTATACACGTTTTGCACCTGCAGTTAGCGCCTTAGTAATAATATTATATATAACATAATAAAAGCATAGAAAGATTTGCATTTATTTAAATTATATACAGATCACATAGCGATGCCATTTGTAATTACGTGCCCCCCTGAGTTAACCACCCGTCACTCAGAAATAAAATATGGAGCATTTAATCCTGTAAACCACCAGAGCTGCCCAAGCCGGCGATCGGTCGATCGTGGCGTGTCTCCAATCATTAATGGATAAAGCTCGCTATCAGCAACATGTAACCGAAGGGGCGGCCGAGGGTTTTTTTCTTCATTGCGACCCCAATAAAATTACTGGGTCGAGTGTGACCACTCCATTGTACAAGGTCCGGCTAAACCTCTGAGATTAACAGAGTTTATTAACTCAATCAAGACTCGCCTCTGCGTTTGTAATACGTGCCGTGTCCAGCTGGTGGGCCAGGGTGCAGCTCAGGAATCCAAAGGTCCAAGTGATATCAGTAAACATGACAGTTTTTTTCCCACTTGCTCTGAATTCTTTGTTCATGTTCATCCGCAGTGATCTCATGGAAGGTCTCTGTAAAGGGAACCTCTAAAACGGCCAGCTCATTTCCGGAAGGCACTCAGTCCATTTATTTTTTGTGTCGTTTTTGTGCCAATGACCTCCTCATCATAGGTCACAGTATTGGGAACTAAAACTCACTCAGTGGGCAGGTATTCCAGCGAAGAACTTGTTAAATTTCCAAAACTCACTTAAGTCCACAGAAATTTTCCTGAAAATATATCTTGTGGACTGAGTGAGTTTTGGGAATTTGGTCTTCGATTGTTTTTCAAAGTTTAGCTAATAAATTTGTGAATTTTATGTGTGCGTGTTTGTGTGTATGTGTATGCATATATACATACATACACACACGCCGATTGAGCCACCTTTGTTTTTTCATTTATATATGCACCAGTGTTTCCTTACACCTCCAGTGTTTTTGTGGGATTCACATTTATTAGGTTAATTGGCTTCAGTATCACAAAACCTTCAGTGCAGTGCTCTTACAGTGTGCATGTATGCTCCCCTATAGTACACTGGCACCCCTTCCCACACTCGTGCACTGTTCTGCCCAGGATAGGCTCCAAGATCCCCTGTGACAGATAAATGGCTGGGAGACAGATGGGTACAAGCTGTCAGCTGTAAGAGACAAATACTGGGATTTATACCACAGAAACTGCAAGCTATCAAATGAAATTTTTATGATCCAGAGGTTATATTCTGGGCCCTTGCGAGTGCTGTGGCCCCCACATACACGGCTGAGGCTTTGAATTCCGCCCCCAGCTCTGTGGGTGTGCAGGTCACATGTCTGCACTGCCTTAGTTTTGGTGTGTGTCCTGTGACA
>JAODKN010000002.1:18839348-18856181 GCA_026774425.1 Petrocephalus zakoni
TTGTTTGCGGAGGGGTTGGGGAAATGGGGGTTTTTTTTTTTTTTTTTTTCTTTAGTTTCTGCTGTCTGACTGTAGTGCCGTGCTATTGTGATAATAAAGCAGGTTCCAAGTCCCCTGCTTCTCGTCCCCCGTTTCTCATCCCTCGTTTCTCATCCCCCTTTTCTCGCCGCCAGCTTCTCGTCCCCCGTTTCTCATCCCCCTTTTCTCACCACCAGCTTCTCATCCCCCGTTTCTCACCACCAGCTTCTCATCCCCCGTTTCTCGGTCCCCGTTTCTCGTCCCCTGTTTCTCACACAGTATCTTGAAGGCAGAGGTCTTTATAAATCGCCATGCCAAGAGCAGCATAACACACATCTTTCTTTGACCTTTTAAAACCTCCCGCAAGCGAACTATGGAATCTCAAGTAAGATGGTCGTTGCAACCCCAGAGTAGCCTTACAACTATAAATCATTTACAGCAGAGTGATTGCTGGCTGGCAAGAAAACTACCTACTCACAACCCTACCATTCCGCTTTAACCCATGAGACTGATGGTCTGGATCGATTGGGCAGTTAGCCAACTCCGATTTGTCCATCAAATGTGATCAAACTACATATCTGATTCATTTCATAGCAAGACTCCCTCCTCTAACCGAAACACAGCAATTATGGATGGCACTCTTTGCAACTCATTGCTGCAATAAGCAAAACTAAATCTAGGCCGGCAAACGGACCCGTTCCATGTGAGAATCTCGAGATGTAATGGGGAAATGTATTGCTATACATCAGCAATCAGAAAGCCTTGAGAGCTGGATGCTCCCGCACTCTCACACACACGGAAGATGTTCTATGCAGCCACCTCTGAGCACTTCTCCCTCCCCCGAAAGATCCACCACCTCCCCCATCATACATGCTATTAAAGGCAGTAAACTAACAAAAAAATACACCAAACGCATAGAAATTTAGCACATACCTGTGACAGCACCCTTCTATATATGCGGCCCTTGTATCTGCAGTTCCTACAGCCTCTCTCTCCCAGCTGGTCCTACTTATACTTAGGAAGTTAATGTAAATGGGGCCAGCTGGGTTTCATTAACCGGGACCCATAAGATGTTTCTTTAACATCAGTAACATTTCCCAAACCAAGTCTGTCTGTTAAGTAAACGCAAACACAGACCAAACAGGTGCTCCGAGACACTTAGGTAGTTTCATCCTTTGGAAAAATGTTTTAGTTGAGTATGCTAGTACAGTATTATAGCAGAGAGTTACATTTACATACACATATATACCTTGCAAAAATGCTGTTTTACTATCCTACTAAGCAACTTTTTATTATTATAATTAGTAGTAATATTTTATATTTCACAGAGCAATATTCAAAACTGTTAGAGATGAGAAGAGTGGTGTAACAAGTCAGGAGGCCTGAAAGTGGATGCTAAATGCTAGCAATCTTACCAATGAGTGCAGACTCAGCACGACTCTCCAAATGGCTCATTAATACAGTTGTCAAAACGTTTATGTTGAATGCTAAACTCAAGCCTGGTTTTTTGGAAACGTACACCGACCTTGTTTCTGTACGCTGGCAATAAAATCAGGGTTTTGGTGGGGGACTCATACTGTTTGGTCATAAACCGCCATAGTGATTATTTATACATCCAGCATGCCTTTGCCTTCCTCCATTTGTATGTCATACGAAGAAAAAAGAATGAAAAGAAATTGTAAATCATACCTAAAACCAATATTTTTGTTAGGTTTCAAGGAAAACAACTCTACTTATTTCACTATTAGGAATTATATATAGGATGGGAGGGGCATAATAATCTCTGTCGCGGCTTTTTATCATGTACCATTTCCCATGATTCTCTGGTTTTTCATGGAAGTCACAGTCTGGAAGTCACAGTCATGGAAGTCTGGAAGTCACAGTCATGGAAGTCTGATAGTCATTCATGCTGGGCCTGACACTTTGCCGTCATCTCCTGCAATCAATGGCTTGAAAATAGTAGAAAACAAGTTAAAGTTATGAGGTTCTCTCCGAGACAACAGCAGGAATTAATACAGCCTTTTACCCCTAGAGAAAGAGCAGAAGGAATGAGAAAAGGGGTGGAGTATACACTCCTAGAGAATGCATTCATTGTGAATGCACATCCTTGGTGGACATGTACAGCTGACCTTATAACGCATTAGCATGAAAACGCAAGTGTACCTGTGTGTGTGTGTAAGGTCATGTATAGCTTACATTATGGGGACATATGTTATAATGTGATAAAAACCTGTCATTTTGATGTTCTGACTGTTTAGATTTTTTTGGTCCCCACAAGGGAAAACTCAAGTCTATAAAAATCTGTGAATGCAGTCAAAAACCTAAAATAGCCAAGAGTCTGGTCTTTGGGTTGGTTACTTATGGTTAAGGTTAGTGCTGGGTAGGGGTTCAGGGTGTCATTGTGGGGATTGAGGTTTCTCCCATAGAAATGAATGGATGGTCCCCACAAAGATATGAATACAAACATGTGCGTGCTTGTGTATAGCAGCCACAGAGACACGGGTGGGAAGGGTGGTGGTGGCAGCATGCAGCTCATGCTAGTCCTAGTGAGTGTGCGCACACATGCTAGTGATCAGCCCACGCCCCAGGCTGACCACCTGGACCAGGAGGTCCTGAAGTTCTGTCCCCGGCTCATTTTGGCTCCTCTGATAAGGACAAAGGAGCATCAGAGCCTTCTGTTGTTGCCTATAAGGAGTCAAGAAGAGTCGAGTGTAAGGCTGAGGAACATTAGAAGACACAAAGAAACCACAGAATAGTATCAATCTCTGACCTTCCCTTTCATGGTGGATTTCGGTTTACAGATACCCCTCCCTTACCCAGCACGCACAAATAACAAGGAGACCAGACTGTAAGTCTCAAAAGGAGTCAAGATGACTTAAGAGCTGTTTATGGGAATCCATGTTGCTGGATGGGTGAGGGACTTCTTACCTTGAGCTCTTCCTGGTCAGACCTTGCCGGAAGGGAGTTCTGAGGGGTGTGAAAGGCCTGAAAGATAGAAGCAGTAGTGACATGTCTATCTAGCAAGAGGAGACGGCTGTTGTACCGCTGAGTCAGGTGCCCAGACTGAATTGTTCAAGCAGCAACTATCACTTTGGATCAAAGCATCTGGCAAGAAACTAAATGTAAAGGCCGTTACGTAGTCCAGTGCTTTTATTCCGAGAAGAAACTTTGTCCCTGTTACAGAGTTAACCTTAAACAATCATTGAAATTGTAGAAAAGAAGAGAGTGTCCCAGCAAAGGTAGCCAAAGTGTGTTAAATATTAAGATTACAGTTTAACTCTGGGGATCCCAGGTTTTCACAGATGTTAACTTTGCAAAAGTAGGTCTAGCTAGAAAAGTGATTTTCGGGACAAACTGGGTCTCCCTTGGAAATGCAGGCATGACCTCCAGGGGTTTTCACCTTCTTGGCCTGTTGGATCTCCTCAGTAGACTTGGATCTATTCCTGTTCCTCATGTGTTTTTGGGGGGATGTTGATTGGTACTGAGGCAGGAGGAGGAGGACACAGCTGGAGTCAGTTTACCACAATGACCAGGAGTTTCACAGCATATTCCATCCCACATTTCTCTGATCTACCTGTGGCTAGATGACTATATGCTCCAAGCATATCCCGCCTGCTTGCGCTGATGCTTTGTTATGGCTCACCTGGGGAAACAAAAATAGACAACTCATAACCTCATTTGCAGCTATGCCTAGTGTGCTGCTTTCAGCCTCTGATGGGCATACAGTTACATATTATGTCCACTAGGTGGTGCTACTTGCTAAGGGGGAGTGTCCTGGACGCTGACCCTGTTTCTTTCAAGTGGTAATGTGTCATTGAGATGGGATTGAAAAGAAACGTATAAGATAAACATGCAAGAAATAGCATCGCAACCAAGGCATATTGCTTTCAGCGGAATACATTTATTCAAACTCTGAAGAATTATTATCTATATCTAAAGTATTTAGATAAGGGATATTCTATTCCAGAAAGCACCCAGAATGACAGAGGGGGACGAGGCAGCCAGGAAGTAAGACCCAAGGACACAACGTTGCTTCTCTGGAGGGATGGGGAGTATGCAGAGTGGCCTGAATCAGGGTGCATGGTGACAGGGACTAATGTAGGGCAGCAATGAGGCGCTCGTGAAGTCCTGTCCTTCCCAATGACACCTGATCCCAGCAGCTTCTTGCAGTTTCTCATTATTACCTAGATTTTTTTACTTCTGTGTAAATCAGCACTGCCTTTCCATAAGAGTGGTGATTTCTTTGTATTGAGGCAAGCGAAAATAGAAGCCAGACAGCAATAAATGCAAAGTCCAGAACTGATGACTAATACATTGTGTTGTGTTCAACCATTAATCATCCAACATGAAATTTGGGGGGGGGGGGAGTGGCTCTCTTCCATTCTGAGACACTCTGAGGTGTGGGAAGACAGAAGCCCACGGCGGGTGGCATGGGGGGTGGAAGCTTAACTGTGGGTGTGAACTATGCTTCCTGCCTACCGCATGGCACCCCAGCTGTGCCTGAGACATGAGACAAATATCACTCCCAGTAGCCCACTGTGTACGGGGTGGGGGGCCGGGGTAAAGCAGAAGTGAAATACATTCCTTTGAAAGAGCGTTTCTCACTGGAAGCATTGCATTAGTTTCAGCTAGGGCGTTCGGCTTGCAAAGGGGGCAAGAACGTGCTGCAAGAATGCTGGAAAATTCAACACCTCCACCAACGTGCAAATTGGTGCTATGAAGTCAGATGCACATCGGTGCATTTACGGTGTTCCTCAAGGTCCCCTTACTGTCCTATTTCCATTCAAAAGAAAAGAATAAATTAAGAATAAGAATAAGTTAATGAATTCAGGTGGTCACAGTTCTTGGTGAGCAATGTGCTGCAGTCAGCTCATCTCACCCTCACTTCAGCCCCCATATTTTCACGTGGCTCCGTGTCCAAATGAGTCGCCTGGAGGATCATTAAACTGACAGGGGGATGCATTCCACAAGACATGCACCTACAAGGTCTGGTTCTAAGAAGTAAACACTAGCATTTACCATTGCCCCCCATCGTTTCACAGTGAGCATGGGGTTTCTCTCAGGTCCCAGAGGGCATAAGGCAGGGGAGACCTTTGACCAGATGCTAGCACTTTTTCTTCAAATGAATCCCACAGGGAGACTGAGGTTAGTACCCATTGTCTAGCAGACTTCACAGTAAGGCTTTTTAGTGCTGCTGATCTTCTGCTGGGACAATGCTGTCAATCGTTTAAAAAGATCAGTATGTTTTGGACGCTTTCTCCAGCATTGCTTTGGTTGCAGTATCTTGCTCTTCTCATAACAGCCAGATTCTCCATTTTGCCTGAGCCTCAAGACCACAATGGCAACCTAGAGGTGGGATGTTGAAGTAAGAAGGCAGCGGCTTCTCACAGGTAATGTGATATTACAATGGCGATACTACTGAAAGGTTTGACTGTACTACCCTGGACAAACGTTAAAAGTCTGTGGAATTGATTCGTTTCTAGAGTAGCTCCAGGTTTTAACATCAGATGACAGCTAGAAGCTTCTTGCCATTATAAACATGGTTAACCAACCTCAACAGTGCACATTCTCTGAACGGTTCATGCTTTAGCAGAGATTCTAAGCAGCTGTGAGAAGCATCAGTGCCTCTACATTACTGGGTCAAAAGAAGGCTGACGTGTAGGCCTCCAGGGGCCAGGAGCAGGAGGTACACTGCCGGGGAGGTGGGGGGGGGATTATACAGAGAAGGGTGAGAGGGGTCTGACTGCATTTCAGGTCCAGCCATATTTGCAATACAAAGTTATGCTAGAGGGTAGTTCCTCTGTTCACAGTAAAGGTTACATTATCAACATACCTAATGTGATGACTATATTGAAATTTACCTTCAAATGAAGGCCGCTCACAGTAGACTTTGAGGGATGCAGGTCTTGGAACGGTAGCTCCAGGCTGCATAGCAAGAACAGTAAATTAAATGCAAGCCCTGTCATGTTGACACCAGCACAGCATGAGAATCTTACTACACACCACCGAAATGTCAGTGTCCAACATGGTAGGTAGGAGACTCTTTAAAATGTTCCGCTTATATGCATTGTCAGATTTGCTTAAGAACCTCATTGGTACTGATGTCAGCATTGATCCAAATCATGGTAGCTGCTATGATGCTAAATATAGCTACTCTGCTATTAATATTAAGTACAATACTTTTGTTTTGTTACTATAGTTTCTTGACAACCACACACTTTTATAGTATATACCTTGTTCATATTTTTATTTATATTTTACTTTATTCTATTCTATTATTTTTAATTTTCAGTTTCATTCTATTTATTATCTATTTAATTTCCCCATTTCTCACCATACTTCTATTATTACAGCTAGAGCTACTGTAATGAAACCAAATTCCCCCCAGGATTAATAAAGTATTCATTAATAAAGTATTCTGATTCTCAAATGGCACCGGCCTTAATTTAGCCTGACACATCTGCCTGCGAGGGAAACACTACTGTCATGCATGACACTGAACCCCTTCTAAAATCGCTTACATCCATGAAAGTGGAGTCTGAATGCAGCTAAAATAAATAAAAAATAAAAGTAGTAGAAACAGATTTTTTGGGGTAATGCCACAGCCTGCTGATTCTCCAGCTTCACGGTTTCTGCTGACGCCAACAACAGGTCTATGGCATCACAGCGCTGGACATCCCGGACCGGTTGGCAGCAGCACCAAGCCGTTTGGGATTGAAATTGGTAGAGGCAAGCGCCATCTTGTCAGAAGCCTCCCATCGAAATGCAGAGCAAAGCAGCAAAGAAGATACGTTGCGTGCAGGGCACTGGAAGCCGTGCACGGTTTGGGTTTGGTAGATTCTTGGTGGTGGCTTAAGACCCTACCGCAAACGGAGACATAATCGGGGCCCGCAGAGGGGAGCTGAAGTCAAAGACCCAGGTGGCTGCTACCCTCACTGAATTATGAATGACTGTCACATTATATAAAGCTTTTCAAGATACCCAAAGCACTTCAGAGACGCAACGAGGAGCCACTTCAACCACCATCACTGTGTGGCCCCCACCTGGATGATGCAATGGCAGCCATTCTGCTCCAGTGCACTCACCACACAGTAGCTGGTGCGGAAGGGGCAGGACAGAATTCACCAGTTAGACCAGTTCAACATAGGGAGGGATTAGGAGGCCAGATTTGACAGGGCTCACAGTGGGAAATTGCAGCCAGGGTATTGGGGTACCACCCCTGCTCTTTAGAAACATCGCCAAGGATTTTTTATGACCTGAGAGTGTCACGATTTTGATTTATATCTCATCCAAAGGATGGCACCTTTTACAGCACAGTGTCCCCGTCACTGCACTGGGGCACTGGGATCCACACAGATCACAGGATGGGCTACCCCGTTAGCCACACCAGCACCTCTTCCAGCAGCAACCCAGCTTTTCTAGTTGGTCTCCTATCCAAGTCCTGGTCAGGCCCAAACCTGTGCAGCTTCAGATGGATTATCCAGTCCAAACTGCAGGTGACATGGCTGCTGAGAATTATCCATGTAAGTCTTTGGCCCAAATCAAGTCCATGTAGTAACACCAGTCAACAAAGATGTTGTCACAGAACAAGTAACTTTTATTTACTTATTAAATGTAGATTTCATGCATAAATGCATTCAGAATTTCACCATCATCCATAGTTTTGAACTAACAATTTTCAGGCTAAACTGACATTATACAATTCTTTAAGATTGTATAGGAATATGAAAAGGAAAAGTGATTTTTATTTCCATTTGTGAACATCTGCTAATCTTTACGGAAGGTGCAAAGTACTGCAAGTCTGTTTCACTGGAGTTGACCAGCTGTAACGCGTTTGGGCATGTTGAGACAGGAGCCTGCTCTCTCTGTGAAACCCAGCTCCCTGCCCGCTGGTGATTAGCTGCTGGACCCTGAAGTGGGACGTTCCTGAGGCCGAGAACACCATAAAATTGTACACTTGCACCATTCAGATATAAATGTAAATATATGTACAGCATAATGTTTGTCACACGCAATCCTTGATATAGAAATTGATGAATATATTATGAATTCAGCACAAAAACGGTCATCTATTTGGAATTGTGTGGAAAAAAAGGTAAAACTTCGACATCAGTAAAATCAGTTGGTCAAAAATATTCCATATGAAATTAACACACTGGCACAAAAACTGGTATCAGTACAGTTCAATTAAGATGCAACCCCTCAAAATGGAGAATGTCTCTCTTAAAGAACACTCAGGCACAGTACCTTGAGCTCTTCAAAATAAAGAAAAAAAAAACAAAAGAAATACCCAGCCAACCACCAACATACTGCTGAGCTGATTGAGTTTGACTCAAACTGACATTTGTGTGGTTTCACTTCCTGCAAAGCACAGCTTCCTTCTTTACCAGTTTCATCTCCCCTCACCGCACACGTGCGACTATTAGCTCCCTTATTAATAAAACAAAAGCCGCCATTTACAGACAGATCATAACGCACACCCGTGTACTTAAGACACTAAAAATGTCTCTGTGCTGATTCGCAGTACAAGTGTGATGCACTTTGCTTTCTAAGCGACAGGAAACTGCCGAGCAGTCTGTGAGACTGGCAGCATTCAGCTGATGAGCAAAACACTTACAGAGAACTCCATTAGGTCAAATGGTTTTTAAAAAGAATAAACAAACAAATTCATGATCAGCTTGTGCCAAGTTTTAAGGTCAGGTGCCCTTAATGGTGTTCGGTGAGGTGAGACTATGTCCCTTGGCACAGCTGGCTCATTTCACACATCCACCCCACACTCGGTATCTTGGAGCGAACTGGGTGAAGTGAGGATGACTGACAGGCAGGAACAGTCACACACACACACACACACACATATACCATGTATACCTATCTTTATGGGGACACTAATTCCTATGGGCATAACCCTGATCCCAGCCATGACACCCTTAACCCCTACCCAGCCCTAACCTTAACCATAAGTAACCAAACAAAATATGAGACTTTTGGCATTTTTCGTTTTTTGATTGCAGACACAGATTTTTATAAAATTTAGGTTATCCTTAAGGTAAAAAATAACTGGTTTTTATGACACTGTGGGGACATTGGGTCCCCCCAATGTAATATAAATATGCCCCCCCCCACACACACACACACACACACACACATCAACAAAGAGACGGGTAATGGCCATGATGGCAAGCAGCTACTTACTGGATTAGCCCTCTGAAGGTGGGAGTGTGCATTCACTGTCCTCCACCCCTGCGGAGCTCTCCTAACCTTTCTGCCATCTGTCTCCCTGTCCCGCGCTCATCACCGTAAATGTGCAAGGCAAAGTGCCACCACTGACGACTCCGCAGACATGTCAGGTGACACGCCCCCCCCCCCCCCAAAGCAGGCCTCCCCATCGCGTCCAGGCTTGGTGGGGGTAAAAGAGGCTGGCTTTGCTCCAGCCACAACAGAGCTGGCTGCTCCCAGCTGTTGACCGCCCCCCCTCCCAGCATCAATCAGCCACTCTGCTCTCTTCTATTGTTCCTTACAGAATTCCTTTATTAACTTAAACATAACGGATTACTATAAAGACGAGTACAGATGGAGAGAGTCTTCAGCGGCTCTGAGCTGAAGCTCCCTGTATGGCGACAAACGTGGTTAGCAGAAGCCACACATTACAGGTGTCACAGGGCTGACCTTCACATGAGCACAGACGTAGCTGCACACTTGTGTATCGCACTTAATGTTAAGCCCCAAGTCAGTCCACATGTGTGCTCCAGTCCAGAAAGCTGCACACCTGCATCAGGGCACCACAGGCTTTAAATACTGAGAGAGGGTGCGCTGGTGGTAGATCGTGAGGTTGTGAGAGGGATCCAGCCCTGGTCATAGCTCCTCGGCTCGAGGCCCATGGTAGCTGGAACTGGTCAAAACAGGCCGCCGTGTCCTGGAATCTGTTCGAAATGACTGCTGAAATCAGGCATCAACACTAACAGCAGAACACTAGATGATGGCGGCCATACTTCTTATATTTAGAGAGGGGGTGCTGGTTTATCCCAGGCACCAGGGACCCTACTGGGAAACAGATACACTAACTCATCCATTTCCCCTGCCCTCCGTGGGCAGAGGAGTCAGTCTGGGAATCAGTACTGGGGGGCTAGTTTCTGCTTTATTGGATTTATTGGTCCGAGGGTCAGGACCCCACAGTCACATGGGAACTACAGTATGTTCCAGCAGAAAGGGGCAGGTCACACAGGACTTAAAAAAATATATACATATTATATATAAAACACACACACACGCACTGTATATACACACACCCAGACATGCATCCACTTCAAAAAAAGAAAAAAAAAATGCACAGACCTTTTTGAAGATGCATCCCCATCACAGCAGAGCAAAATCCCCAATCACACAGAAAAAGTGAAAAGCAACACAACTGAAAACAACTGTCCCCACCCCTTAAGGAAAAGCCTCCAGAGCAGGGCCTCCAGCCGGACACAGCCCAAGAGGCCTGCGCATACCAGTATGAGTACAGACTCCTAAAAGTGCATTATGACAATAAGCATGTGCAATTAGGGAAGGAAGGGCCACGTGGTACTCGGCCACTGGGGAACCCTGCGTATAAATAACAGTCGACATCCAAAATAAATATCGGGTAATACAGAATACCACCTTTCTGAGCGCTGAACTAGGCCATGAGACAGCATAATACGGAAGTCCTGCGGTAATACGAATGCAGAGTGTGGTTCTCATTCATTTAAAACAGTCAGTGGAAAAGGAAAGTGCCAGACAACAGGCATGTTTTCCCACAGGGGAGTGTCAGGAGCCTAAGAGTGCGGGAAGGGCGTGAGGGATAAGCAGGGGAGGCGGCCAATCACAGCACAGTCTCCCGAGCAGGGTCTGTGGAAGTGGGGGGGCAGCTGGGCCGGGTATCGAAGGAGGCGGCATTGCGCGGACTCTTGTGAATCGACTGCGGTCTGGATTTCGAGCACGGGGAAATATCTGTCGCCACCTGGGGGGCGGGGGCAGGAACGGCGGCGGTGGGGCAGGCAGTCGGCTCCTTGACAAGCGGCATGATCCTCCGGGTCTCCTGCTCCTGGCCGCTCCTCCAGGCCTCCTGACCCTGGCTGCTCCCACGGGCCTCCTGACCCTGGATGCTCCTCCGGGCCTCCTGACCCTGGCCGCTCCCACGGGTTTCCTGACCCTGGCCGCTCCCACGGGCCCCCTGCTCCTGGCCGCTCCCACGGGCCCCCTGCTCCTGGCCGCTCCTCCGGGCCTCCTGCTCCTGGCCGCTCCTCTGGGCTTCCCGACACTGGCCGCTCCCACGGGCTTCCTGACCCTGGCCGCTCCCACGGGACTCCTGACCCTGGATACTCCTCCGGGCCCCCTGTTCTTGGCCGCTCCCACGGGCTTCCTGACCCTGGATGCTCCTCCGAGCCTCCTGACCCTGGCCGCTCCCACGGGCTTCCTGACCCTGGCCGCTCCCACGGGCCTCCTGACCCTGGCCGCTCCCACGGGACTCCTGACCCAGGACGCTCCCACGGGACTCCTGACCCAGGATGCTCCTCCGGGCCTCCTGGCCCTGGCCGCTCCTCCGGGCCTCCTGGCCCTGGCCGCCCCCACGGGCCTCCTGGCCCTGGCCGCCCCCACGGGCCTCCTGGCCCTGGCCGCCCCCATGGGCCTCCTGCTCCTGGCCGCTCCCATGGGCCTCCTGACATTGGATGCTCCTCCGGGCCCCCTGACCCTGGCCGCCCCCATGGGCTTCCTGACCCTGGCCGCTCCCCCGGGCTTCCTGACCATGGCCGCTCCCCCGGGCCTCCTGACCCTGGCCGCTCCCCCGGGCCACCTGCTCCTGGCCGCTCCCCCGGGTCTCCTGACCCTGGCCGCTCCCGCGGGCCTCCTGCTCCTGGCCGCTCCTCCGAGCCTCCTGACCCTGGCCGCTCCCCCGGGCCACCTGCTCCTGGCCGCTCCCCCGGGCCTCCTGACCCTGGCCACTCCCCCGGGCCTCCTGACCCTGGCCGCTCCTCCGAGCCTCCTGACCCTGGCTACTCCCGGCCTCCTCCTTTTTGGGCAGCTGCAGGAAATCGGGAATGACCAGGTGCTCCTTCCGCAGTAGCCCCCGCTGGTCGTCGACTTGACAAGATGCTCTGGAAAGGAGATCGATAAGCCCTGCCACAGGCCAAGTGGGGGGGCATTAGTATGCACCCTGCTAACACTCATGGTGTGAAACATGATGTGGATATGATGACCCCAGCAGCTTACTACAACTTTGCAATTATACAACTTTAGAAGAGTGGCTGATCTATTAGACTTTTCGCTCAACAGGATTTTATAAGTGTAAATTAATAAATGAAATTAATGGATTAAAATTAAGTACTACTGAAGGAATTTTTACTTTCAAATAACTATGTGTGGCGTTATATAAACAAGTAATTTTTGTAACCAAAATCAGAGGGGAATTTCAGTAAGGACAGTAATGGAGCTGTTGGCATTCACCCCCTCCCCTGCCTCCGGCCCCCAGCATGCACTGCGACTCAGTTGCCATGACCTCACTGCGGGCTCTTCACGGGTGGCACAGGAGTGCCGCAGCTTGGTCACCCCGGCCGTCCGCAACCTACCGTCCATCTCATTCTTCTTTACTGCACAATTTTTGGTTCTAAAGCTTGTTCTGATTGGGTTGAGAGGACTGGTGGATTTCTCAGCCTCTACAGTACCTGCTGCTTTCTCCTGGATTAGGATTTAAGGAGGGAAAAGGAAGAGAAAAAAAAAAAAAAAAAAGGTTTAGTATTAATTACTGTCTCCACAAAGGTCACATTTGCTGGTCGCCAGGACGACGGGCAGCCATACCCACCTGCGGAGGTGAAGCTCGCACTCTGGGGTGGGGGACACCACTCTGTTCTGAACCTGGGGAGGGAAGCCACCAGACGCACGATCAGGAACGAGCCCAGACCTGTTAAGGGCAGTCAGTGTTCCGGGAAGAGGTAGTTTACGTGAGGAGTTACCCAGCCCTCAGCACCATTAAACCAAATTAAGGAGGCAGTAATAAACAGCTGATCTGGGGCAGATACCACCACCACCAGGGGTCAGAATACCAAAATCATGGATCCAATTTCACCTAAAAGGATCTGAACTAATGTTGTTTTAAAATGGTGGTGGGTGTTTGCCCGCCCTCCCCCCTCCCCCCCAAAAAAATTGCAGAGGCTGAGAGGTAAACTGGGGTGGGGGGCGGACCGGACAAAAATTGAAAACAAAAATGCAGAACCAATAAAGAAAGGAGGGAGAGAGTGAATCACAGAGGTGTGGGCACTGCCCTCCCGGTGACGAGTGACTAATCAGCCCCCCCACCCACCCCATAACTTCTTGTAGAAGGTCTTCACACAGCGGACCTCCTGAATGAGACAGGCAGCAAACCGGAAGCTACGCCGGTGACCCTCCGACTGGCCAGAAACCAGGCAGCCTGGAGGAATGATTATTCACCATTTACTCTGTCCAGCTGCAGCTTCTTGCCAGCCAGAGAGAAGACGTTCATGGACAGGGTTAAGGGCTCCTTCTTCTCGCTCTGGAAGCAGACAGAAAAGTCAAAATTTACTGGCTTTTCTTCCCCGTCAAGACATATTTATTACCTTGTTTGCTTCCGTATTTACTTGCCTGCCTAACCAGTGAGACCAGTACTGGATGGATGATTAATTGAAGTGGCTAATAAAGTCTTAGCAAACTGTTTCAGCTGCGGTTCAGAGAACGAACACACAACTTGGCATGATTCACATTTCAGGTGACCTCTTTTCTGCCCGTCTCCCGCGCCTCACCATGGTAACCGTAACGTCCTGAGGCCGGAGGTTGTGCTTCTGGAGGACGGAGGACAGGGCCTCGAGCAGTGTCTTGCTGGACTTCACTATTATGCCCATGGTTGTCCCGGTGAAGGCCACCTCCAACCTGATACACAAAGTCTGTGAGCAAACTGGGTGGTGGTGGTGGTGTTTGTGTGTGTTGGTGGGGAAGCAGGGGCCCCTACACTTACGTAAACTTCACCCGTAACTCCAGAGACACTTGCTGATCTTTTAGCACAGAGCTGTCCTGGTCCAGGGACAGCGGCTGCTGTGGGAAAGGGGAAAGGACAGCGCGTACGATGAGCTCCAGGGGGATTGTGGGTACAGATTCCTCACAGCAAGCCGGGTTGCTTGGACGCATAAGTCCCACCTTGTCCTTCCCCTGCAGATAGATGACGATGTCAGTGAGGGCAAAGCCTCTCTTCTCGCAGAGGCCCGTCAGCATCTCCCGGATCATCAGGCCGGAACGGGCTGGCGCCAGAGAAGCCGTCCCGTCCGGCAGGTACACGCAGCAGTACTTCTCTGCCCGCAATGCTTCCCGCGGACTGGAGCTCCCGTTCTATGGAGAGAAGGTTAGCGAGCTGTGAGATATGAGAGTCTGCAGCTCCGAGTCTGTCAGGAGGAGAATCAAACCCACCGTTACCGTGTGTTGAAAGGTGGATTCTTGGCAGGAGAACAAGACAACGTTAACATCGGTGCATGTGTTACATTTATTGACATGCGGCAATTTGTTCACAGCATTTGACTGCGTGACTAGAGAGATTGGGGCGGCATGCCGTTCCGCAGGAAGCAGGCGCACGCCACCGCGCTCCATCCCGCCCGGCGGAGTCGCTCACCTCGGCTTTGCCGTGGGAGCTGGCCAGCTCGGCGCTGCCCGTGGATTTGACCGAACACTGGGACTCGTGGCGGGAGACGCAGCGCTCAGACACATCTGCTGGACCGGGGGAGGAGAGAGAGAGAGAGAGAGAACACGCGCTAGGCACCCTCCGCAAAGCGGCACCTCCGCAAAGCAGCACGGCCGGAAGATCGTCGTCTGGCGCATGGGGGGTCCCGAAGAGCCGGCCCCCGTTCCTGAAGCCGTACCTCCCAAGGATCCCCCCGTCTCGCCCCTCTTGTCCCGGCCTGGCCGGCTCTCGAGGCCCTTCCTCTGCTCCGAGCCATCCTCCACATCGAAGGGGAGCGACTTCCGTAGCTTGGCCACCGCCTTCTTCTGCTGCTGCTGCAGGGAAGCAGACATGGCTGTCAGGCCACCTCTGACCACATAGACAGATCGCGTCAGATAAGTGCAGCCATGACCCTGTGAGAAACTCCATCCTATAAAACAGTTCAGTTTACACGCCATGCAAGCGACAAGGGCTATATCAGGTGAGACATAGGTTACGTATATAAGTTTATATGCATTTAAAAATAAAAAAAACAGAAGGAAAAACACAGGCAGCAATAGTAAAATTACCTGCAAGTACAATTTCTGAACAAGATGATTTACATTCTAGAACCGTCTCCGATTTCACCTCAGTAAAAACATACTGCAAAGTACTGGCTGGACGAAAACATTTGCACAACAAAATTAAAAGAGTAACAGTACATAAAAACATGCTTAAGCGACGTGGGGAACACGGCCCGTACCTCCAGCACCAGCCAGGTATAAACTGACAGGTTCCAACAGCTGTTAAAACTGACCATGGTTCTGTTTGCAGTGACAGGGTTCATTTCATAAAGCCTGTTATTAATGCATCCATCCCATTCACAATTAGTCGAAAATGAGTCAAAGTCAATATTTTAAAACTGATGAATCTTTTAAATAAATTTTAACGACATTACCTTTTTGATTTCTGATATTTTTTAATCCATAATAAAAAAAGGTTGTTTTCCCTCAATATCATACAATTATGCCAATGATTCAAATTACTACAACACACCACAAGTGCTATTCTGGATGACAAAAAGGCAAAACCACCATGTTGTTTATTCATGTTTATATAATTACCATTGGTATGGTGTGCTTTTCAATATCCTTCAACCTTACAGCTACAAAGTATACTCAATAAACTCATTTAAAAAGCTGGACAAATCATTGGTCAAAACCTGGTGACAGGAGGGTACTGAGCAAACTGCTCTCCCTTATGGACAATCCGTCCCTCCCCCTCCAAGGACGCAGTTACTGTAAATATGTGAATTATGCATATGTGAAGTCTGCCATCATTCGCATTACCCGTCTGTATGTTATAACTCACAGGTCTTACTTGTTCATAATTTTTTACTTTGATGTTTATATTGTATAGACAATTTTGATTGCACATCCATTTTTTATTGTCTGCTGCTGTGACAAAGCAATTTTCCTCAGGGGATGGATAAAGTATCTTTCTATTTCTACTTCTGTTATTAAAGCCATAAGGCTGTCTACCTGCTACCTTAGAATTTCCATTGAATAAGTGTGAAAATATTTGGGCTAAAATCTGGGCTTATTCCACTGTGATTTATGGTGCCAGCTGGGCTTGATGGCACCGGGGTTAATTTCCGTAAACTACAATTTAAATGAAAATGTCAACAGCGGGGTGGAATCATTGCCCGGACAATGCTGTATTGCTGAAATGACATTGATTACGTGTGGAGTATGTAGCACCTTTAGCCAGGATACATTTACACCATCTGCTGATGTATAATGACTTCAATTCTATCCCCAAAAAATAAGACACCCCCAGGTTTTGAGATGTATTTTTTGGGGAAAAATGTTGCTTTACATTCCATTTCATTAGGAAAATGGCAGACATGTCGTAAGACTGCAGTTCATGTGTGCATATGGAACCATCAGGGGCATATCGAACAGCTATATACAATATAATTTTATATATTACACACATATATTCATATAGATACACACAATGTGCCGTTACACCCATAATATATGTATAGGTCACTTCAGAAGACCCTACAGCCTCAAAAATTTGAATTTCTGACCCCGTAGAGTGGAGTACAGCTCCTGTATTTGGGCCATTTCGGCACCTTACTGGATTACCAC
>JAODKN010000002.1:18860019-18872120 GCA_026774425.1 Petrocephalus zakoni
AACACTGTGCCAGAGGGGCACGTTTCACTGAAATATAACTTTGGATAGTTAAGGTGGGTACAACATTCACCCTTGTGATGTCACAGATGGGAACGGGTGAGATATAACCATTCCCAGTAGAGATCCAACACAAATGCAAACAAATCCACATTTGGTACCAGGTGGAGGGATTGTGAACCAAAACCCCCTCCAGCAGTCAACAGAATCCTACATAACCCACCAGAATTTCTACACCCTCAGCTCTGAAAGTGTTCTCATGCAGAGCACTTCTGACAGCAAGCATGTAACCAAGTAAAAAAAGAAAAACCAAAAAATGAGACTGCAGAAGCGAGGCTCCGGGGTGAGCATCTGAGGAAACAGGACTGCGTCACAAGCGGCCCTGCCCCAGCCCATCTCTCAGCACCCGCCACGCTGGGAGGGGTCTCCACTTTGTGGCGACAGATTTCAGTCACTCTCTCAGCCCAGATTTCAATCCAGTCTTGACTGAGACTCGCCTGCGGTGATGCCCGTTCACCCAGGCCAAGGCTGCCCAAACCTGCTCCTGGAGATCTACCACCATGCAGAGCTTAGGTGCAGCCCTAATTTAACACACCCGATGCAGATAGCCAGACCCTTCAGTACCACCATGCCATGTTGAAGTTGCTCTGAAACTGAGACCCTACAGATTAACTGTATTGGGTGTGTTAAACTACAGCTGCAGCTAAGCTCTGCAGGGTGGTAGATCTCCAGTAGCAGGGTTGGGCAGCCAGCCCTGCCTTAGGCAGTACGGGTCTGTGTGCGAGTTGGATCGGGGGCAGGCACAACTTGCAGCTATGCTGAAGACGTTGCTCAATATCGCCACATCTCTGAATCACACATCCTGTCACACCGCACTCATGACAGAGCAGATGCGAAAGATTCTATCGGATCAAGCCTCTGCCATCTGTCCAGCACGAGGTCTCCCTCTAACACGTCTCAGTGTTGACTGAGCATGACAGTCAAGCAGCCAGAGAGGCCTGGCATCAGCAAGCCACCCCCTACCCGCAGCTTACAGAAGAGAGGCATTCTCCTCCTACCTCAACCCCCCCACTCAGCTCTCTGAGACAGTTGGTTGATGGGCGTAAACCGAGACCTCTCAGCCACATCCGCCAACCCACAGCTTCCCCCACTGACACACAGAGACATCTGAGACCCACGACATTACCAGTGAAAGAAAAATATTACTGGTCAGACTGGAGGAGGTTGGTCCTGAGCCTGTGAATTAAAAAATACCACTGTCTGTGCCCTGTTAAGGTGTCAGCACGTCAGAACCTTGAGGAGTGGCACGTTCTGCTGGGACTGAGGCTCTCACTGGCTCACCTTGCAAGAGACATGTTTTACAGAAATATTAAATTTTATATTAACTGTTCAATTTTGGAGAAACATTTTTCAAAGCGAGGGGTAATTAGCTAGATTGATTTTTGGAATCCAAAAATAAAAAACGGAATATAATTATTTAAAGCCAGCACTTTCTTTTAGCCATCGAAGCATCTGCATGCTTCGTACTTACATTTACAAAGCTGAATCGGCATTAATGTGCGTCCATGCGCAAATGTAGTCTCCAAACCTCCGCAAAGCAATTATCTCTTACGTGCAACTTATTGGAGCAAAGCCGCCCCCGGACCTTAAACGCACTGGGAACTGGACTGCAGCCCCACAAGCCCCGAATCCGACAGGTTAATGGTACCTCCGGCGCTGCCTTCCTGCTCCGAGATCCGCGGCAGCAAAGCGCCTCTGGATCGCGCAGGACCCGGGCGCCGCCAGATGTGAGCGGGGGGGTGGGCGAATGAATAACTGTACAAGCGCCATCAAAACCCGAATAACCGAACACTCACCATCTGATTCACAGGAAGCCCGAGAGTCTTCGGAGTTTTGGACATGACCAAAAGTTTAGCCACATCGACGGAATGCAAGAGAAATGAAAGGGGCCAAAAGCCGAGTGGGAGCGAGCAAGCGCTGACAGGTCGCCGGAGAGCACCGCCCTGCGCTGCCTTTCTAATTCTCTCCTACTTCACGCTGTCAAAACTTATCTGAACAGGAAGCCCTGCCATAGCAACATACCATAAGAGGAAGTGTAGTCACCGTCTTTTCCTTTTTTTCGGCTGCCGAACGCGTCCGCGCCCCTTTCTTCATACCCGCCGCTTCATTCGGCGCTGCAGCAATGCACGCATCTAAGTTGACAGAAGCTCAAACTATTAGTCTATGAAAGAGCGTGCAAAATGCCCCAAGAGACGCTCCCAAGCCATGCAGAGAGTCCCCCGACGCTTAGAAGGAACAGGAAACCACAGAACACTGGCCACTGATGGCACCTTAAGCTCGGCACCGATCTTGCCTCCTTGCAATAGCTGCAGATCCTCACGACCCATGGTGTAAGACAGGGTGCACAACTCCAGTCCTTGGGGACCGGAATCCAAAAACAGTTTGCAGATTTCCCTGCTCAGGCATACCTATTAAACATGGTTATTAGCTGATTAAGATGTACTTGAGCAGGGAAATCTGCTAACTGTGCTGGATTCTGCCCCCCAGGACTGGACTTTAACATAATGAGCATTCCGGTGTTTTTATTTTATTAGATTTTTTTAATCTAATGTGTGGCCGGATGTGAATTTAAAACTGCAAAGCTCACCTTTCCTACCTGTTCGCAAAGGTGGGGGGGCTCCGGAGCGGTGGGGGGTGCGGGGCTTCCCCCGTGCTGGACAGAGGAGCGCCCGAGAGAGCAGGTGACGCAATCGCCCGGAGAATCCCCCGAGGGGGAACACTCGCTATCAAAGCAACAATTACGTGGAAAGGCTTTTGTTAAACTACTTTATTACTTGGAATGTTGGACTAATCCAGAGTTAAAATAACAATTCAAGCAAAACTACATTCCCGGTGATCAGTCGCTGTTTGCGGCTTTTTTTTTTTAAACATGTTAAGTCTATTAGACCAGTATTAATACTGGAGGCCCGTCGAGGTCACAACGTCGATTCAAAGTACAATTGCATTACTAACAAAGACGTACCTGGCAGTAAATTCCCTGTAGGAGATGCATTTAATATAGCGCAATATATATATATATATCTTTTTTTTTGCAAAACGGTGATGGAAAAAGTACCACTGTAATATGGGTTAAATGGACACGCCACGGACCGTAACTACCGCCTTAGTTTACCAAGAAATTTCTATTTGCCCCGTACAGGTATTAAACGGCTGTAAACTATACTACTAGATTAATTAAAGTTCCGCCTCAATCAGCGAAGCGGAAACGGCAGTGGCCGTCTCCCCAGCGCCAGCCCGGCTCTCTTACTAACCCAGCCTGGCTTCCCCGATACCAGCGCATAAATGGCGCGACATATATATTAATGTGGAGGATTTCAGAGTTACTTCCATTATGTGTTTTCTGCTGTAATTTACGGAATACTTGGACACAATGATGGGTGAATTTGCTTGAAATGATTGTCTTGTTAAACATGTCACAGATCTGAAGTACGATTTAACTGGATGTTATCTTTTTCTCCCCAATGACTGAATGAAATGAAAATGAAAAAGTACAATGAGAGGACATTTTTTTAAAAGCCATATATTCAGCTTTAATTTCAATGCAAATCAAAGTAAACCTGATGGGGTTTGTGACTGGTCAGTGTACTCGTACTCAGGCAAATCAGGTGAGCGTCACACACGCCAGCAGCCAGTCATTGTTAAGCATTGTTGTTAAGCCCCGCCCCTAGTGACCCCAAGTTGCTTATGGAACCTGCCACAACCTTAATTCTCCCCCGGATGATGCTCTCCTGTACATGGAAAATGTGTCACCATGCGCGTGTTTTTTTTTTGCCTGTATTAACAGACATATCCACAGCAGACCAAACTCGATAGGTGTGCTGATAACCAGTTCCGACCTGATCTGCTCATTCGATGAGGCCCTTTGCATAACCTGTGAGATCACAGTCCTGCATAACGTCTTTGTTACTCGCTCACTTGCACTTTTTCGGTGGGCATGCGTTGCTGTTCCTTTCATTCTCCCCCCTGCTATTCTTTGTCACTCACGCCACACCGCATAGCATTTTAATTATGTGTGAGTTTCACCCTTCGTAGGTTTTGAATCACAGTGTGCAATTACAAAAAAAACAGCCTCACTTCCTTGTGAATTAAAAAGGCGAACCAATAGAGTAACTCTATTGCTAAATAGCATGATTTAATCTGCCTCCAGGTAGACTAGAAGTGTTTGCGATGTCAGTTATGAAGCACGTGGCCTTACTCATGTCATGCTTGTGACACACCGCGTCAGGGAAACGCTGAAGTTTCTGTAACGAGACACAAAGCATCTTGATACTTAGTATTCCACTTCGTAGGTGGGTGGAGTAACAAGGTTAGCCGTTATCTGATGTCTCCCAAATAGGGCAGACATGTGCAGCATAAAGTAAGTCTAACTCACCACTTAAAGGGTCAGAACATACCATTTGCACATGTCACGTAGTCTCCATAGACCAGGGGTCTCCAACTCCGGTCCTGGAGAGCTACCGTCCAGTAGGTTTTCTATCCTACCTGGCTTCTGATGAGCCTCACCTCTTCCTCACCTGGTATTTACCTGAGAACAGTAGTGGCTCATCAGAAGGCAGGTAGAAGAGAAAACCTACTGGACGGTAGCTCTCCAGGACCGGAGCTGGAGACCCCTGGTCTATGGAGACTGCGTGACATGTGCAAATGGTATGTTCTGACCCTTTAAGTGGTGAGTTAGACTTACTTTATACTGCACATGTCTGCCCTACACTGGTAGTAGAATGGGTCGTACTGAAGAGCTCAGTGACTTTGAACGTGGCACCATCACAGGATACCTGCGCTGCAAAAAATCAGGTTGTCAATTTTCTGCCCAGTCAGACTTGTCCAGGTCAATCGTTAGTTCTGTTATTGTAAAGTGGACGCTAGGAGCAACCACATCTCAGCCGTGAAACATTAGGCCGTGCAAGTCGACTGAGCATGAGCTCAGAGTTCTGTAGCATGTAGAAATCACCCTTCCTCAGCTGAGACACTAGCTTCTAACCTCAGGAAGCACTGTTGGCCTGAGAACTAGCAAGTGCCAAGGGAATGCTACCAAAGTGATTGCATGGTATCAAATGTAAAGTTTAGCAGAGGGGGCACAATAGTTTGCAGATGTTTTTCATGGTTTGATCTAAGCCCCTTAGTTCCAGTGGAGGGTAATCTTAATTCATCAGCATACAGTGGCATTTGAGATAATTGTGTGCTTCAAACTTTGTGGCAACAGTTTGGCAAAGACTCTTTGCTGTTCCAGCATGACTGTGCCCCAGTGCACAAAGCAAGGTCAATAAATCCATGGCTTAGTGAGGCTGGTGTGGAAGAACTTGACAGACTTGACGGACCAGAACTGGGCCCTAACCTCAATCCCACTGGACACCTTTGTGGTTAATTGAAATGACGGTTGCGAGCCAGGTCTTTCCTTCGGACATCAGTGCCCAACCTCACTAACGCTCTTTGGCTGAATTGGCTCAAATTCCCACAACCACTCTCTTAAATCCAGTGGAAAGCCTTCTCTGAAGAGAGGCCAACACCACACTAGCGCCCATGGTCAACATACTTTTGGCCAGGTGTAAAAATCTGCATGACAGAATGACGTCGGATTTCTTTCCAGCATGACTCATTTTTGTCTGTATTTGCATATTTTGCGCTCGCTACCTGAATCGGATGCAGTCATGTGTCGCAAATGCATCATTTGGTCATTGTATGAACATCGCTGATGGCTCCATCCTCACTGGGCGACAGGAATTCTTCCGCCATATATGCGGCCCATCGTTGACCAAAAAGCCGCTTTGCGCCACATGACAGCATTTGGAGTTGCATCTGCTCTCCTGGAATCCCACGGGGCTGCTGCTGCTGGTTCTTCCTCCACTACAGCCGGAGCCAGATTTATGTTATTTTTTGTCGCTGTTTGGTCTGTCGCTCCGGGATAGCAGGACTGGATGACTGCCACTGACCATTGTTTGCAAGGCTGCCGGATGCTGTGATTATACGTTGCAGGAAGTGGAGAGTCTTTATTTCCTGCATGCAGACCCGTCTCCTCCTCTGATACGGTTTGGATGTTTGACCTACTTAACGAGCTGACAGACCTGTTTGATAAAGAACGAATTAAACTGGCAAGAAAGTAAAAAACAGTTTTTTGCTTTTGGTGTTAGATGTGAGAGACCCAGCTAACCTGTCAACCAATGTGACGTCAATGCCAGATACCAGCTGTCAGATCATATCTGCGCTCTTTAGCGAGAGACGGACACACAGATGCCTCAGAATCTTTTCCTGCATGAGTGTAATAAACTTCTCACTTCCAACGCTGCTGACAGTGTTGGGGAAGTTACTCACAAAAGTAATCAATTACAGTCAGGTTCAGGTCCAGAAAGTACAAATCCAGACCAAGGTTTTGTTTCAACCAACCAGTTGAGCATAAAGAGTTGCAGTCACAGAGTACTGAGCTGCTTGGTTGGAAGAAAACCTTGGTCTGGATTTGTACTTTCTGGATCTGTCTGTAAAGGATTACTTTTGTGAGTGACTTCCCCAACACTGTTTGCTGAATGAACCTAACAAAGTGGCATGATGAATAAGTCAGCATCCACTGGGCACAATGGGCATTCGAACTGGTGTGTGCACTTTGCAGGGATAATTGGGCGTTCTGAGCACATTTCAGTCCCTGTGGCATACGCCAGAAGGCCAAGCTCCTGTCTCCAGTGACATGGCCGAGATGCGCCAACCGCAGGGCTGCTCTACTGCTGGTACGAAGGGACAAGGCATTCTGGAATCTCCACGGTGATTTCTAAAGTATCTGTTGGTAACCTAACTGCTGGACAGTGGACCAGGAACAAGAGAAGTACAATGACTATCCAACCCAAGACGACTGGTGTCTTCCAGCTGCTGACAGAACCACATCTACATGTTTAATTACTTATGCGCTGAAGCCAGTACCATGACAACGAGGGCGCAGCCGCAGGGATAGGCAGAGGCTTCCCAGTGAAATGCGCAGCTAGAATCATGCAGCTACTTGGAGCCTCTGAATTACAAAGACTGTTTTTCAAGCCTGAACGGGCGACAGGTCCAATCCCATGATTGCTCTGAGGCAAGGCAAACCAGAAATTGTTCCACTTTAATCCGTGATTATACATGTTAATCATTCACCAATATTCAGAATGTTCTCTACAACATACCAATGTACATCAGAGGAATATTTAAAATAGTGCAATGGAATGTGGCGTCTTGATTCTCCATGATGACATGTCCATCCTTGATCAATTTATATCGATAAAGTGGGTAACCTGGAGGTACATCTCTCAAGCATCTGGACTGAAGGACTCTTTTGCACACAGGAGAGTCTCAATCGGCTGATTTTTGTCCCTTTCGATAGAGAAACATGTCCCTCAACTCCAGAGCAGCCCAAGAGGGGTACAGACGTAATTAGACTATTGACCATATTGTTGAGTAGAGCACGGCGAGTGCCCCTGGCACTCTCAATCCTGGGAGGGGCATTTAATAGGGCAAATGTGTCTCTTCTGTTTTCTATTGTCTGCTTCGCGAAAGGCTGTCAGCAAAGGTGTGAGCAATAGTGTCAGTCCACAGGTAGAAAAACATGGTGAATAATAAGCAAAAACGACTCATTCCACCGTGGGAGAAGAGGAAACTTTTAACGATGCTTGGCAATTCCGCGTAGGTGAAAGTAACAGGCGTGATCGTTCCCCCGGCTCTGCCTGTTGTTAAAAACGGGGGCATTCTGAATTACGCTTATTCAGCAAGGAACCCTAGCGCGACGCTATGGGACTGAACATTTTCCGGTGGCTCTCTGCAGGTGTTTCAGTTGTAGCAGGAGCCCTTTATACACACTCAAACCCACATACAGTCACTGTTTTTCTTCTATTTGTCATATAATTTGCTGTTATACACTTCTTACTGGTATTTTGTGATATGTATCTTATACACAAGATACCGCCATTTACTTCTTTTTACTTCTTTCTATCAGGAGTGTACCCCAGCCATGTGCCCTGTGCTGCCAGGGATGAATACTGCACAAATGCTCCTAGATTGCCTGCTGCCACCTAGTGGTGACAGATAATATAGCACATGCTGTAAAATATTATTAAAAAATCTGGAATATAATTGGATTGGTTTGGGTTGGAGGACAAATATGATATGCTTTCACGGGTCCCAAAACCTCTAGTGGCACCCCTGCTCACTGTTTATATGCCCACGTTAAAAGTTCAGGTTCTCAGCAAGTTTTCAGCGTTTTTAATGAGATCCATATTGATAGGAAAAATGAGACTTCAAAAACCAAATGAGATCTACACCAAATGGACAAAAGTGTTGGGACACACCTCTTAATCATTGAATTCAGGCATTTCATTCAGACCCAATTGCCAAAGGTATTTTAAATTAAGCATCTAGCCATGCGATCAGGTCTACAAACATCTGTGAAAGAATGGGTCGTCCTGAAGAGCTCAGTGAATTTAAGCCTGGTACTGTCACAGGTTTCCACCTTTGCTGTAAGTCACTTTGTGAAATGTCTCCCCTGCTAGATATTCCACGTTTAACTGTGAGTGATTTTACTGCAAAGTGGAAGCATTTAGGAACAACAGACACTGAGCCATGTGGCAGACCATGTAAAGTAACAGCGTGGGGTCGCCGAGTGCTGAGGTGCATAGGGCGTAAGAGTCGCCAGTGCTGTGTTGACTCAATAACTGCAGAGTTTCAAACTACCTCTGGCATTAATCAGAACACAAAAACTGTGCGCCAGGAGCTTCATGGAACGGGCTTCCATAGCTGAGCAGCTGCAGGCAAGCCTCACATCACTGAGCGCGGTGCCAAGCATCAGGTGGGGTGGTGTAGCGGGAGAATGTTACCTACCTGAATGCATTGTGCCAACTGTAAATTTTAATGGTGGAGGGATAACGGTATGGGGTTGTTTGCAGGGGTTGGGCTAGGGCCCTAAGTGAAGGGAAAGCAGGGTCCATAAAGGCATGGGTGGGTGAGTTTGGTGTGGAGGAACTTGATTGGCCCGCACAGACCGCTAACCTCAACCCCACTGAACACCTTTGGGATGAGCTACAATGAAGACTGTGAGCCAGGCCTTCACATCCAACATCAGTGCCTGACCTCACAGGCGCTTTTCTGGATGAATGGGAAAAAATCCCCACAGACACTCTCCAAAATCCTGTGGAAAGCCTTCCCAGAAGGGTAGCAGCTGTTATAGCTGCAAAGGGGGGACCAGCTCTATGGATTTAGAATGGGATGTTATTCAGTTTCCTTCATATATATGGGGCTCTCCCTAGATATGGGGCCAGGCTGTTGCAGAGCACATACACAAAGAGAATAATACTGAATGGGCGAGACTTTGAGTCTGATTTGAGAGACATCGTTTACTCTCACTGTCTGTGGACTGTGGGCAGAGGCTGGAGTACCTGAAGGAACCTGTGACACGGGGAGAACCTGCAAGCCGGTCAGTGACTGACACCGTACAGCAATCCTCAGCCAGACCAATGACGAGATCAGTCCTCTAAACCGACTGTAGCTGCAAGCCAAAGTGCGCATTTACAAGTACACAATCTGTATCTAGATCCAGTGGGTGTCTTTCCATCCAGGTATCGTGCTGTTAATCAAAACAAAGATTATTATATTCTGCCGGGATAATAAGACTACCCACTCCCTGCAAAATTCCTTCTTCAGCCAATCTCTTCCCATCTTACTTCCAGTGTTTTTGGAGAGGGTGATGTTATTGGTGCCTGGTCTGATGAAGGATATAATATTCTTTCGTTAGCTTGTTCCTTGGCAAGATATTCATTAGATGTGCAACTGCCCCTCGGGGACAAATAAAGTTTTTTGATTGATTGATTATATCTCTTGGCTGGCCTGGGAGCTCTTGTGTTTCCCTCCAGATTAGCTGGAGGAGATGGCTGGGGAGAGGGAGACCTGGGCATCCGTGCTCAGACTGCTGCCCCCGTGACCTGGAGCCAAATAAGCAGCGGACAGTGCATGGATGGATGGATGGATGGATATATTAAATAATGAGGTCAGCACTGGTAAAACATACTTGATCTCTTTATTACTGAGGTCTTCTTCCTTACTTCAGCTGGGCTGTCAATTTAGCAAGGATACCTTTATTGGCCAGAGATTTTTAAAGATACGGCATCCTCTAGTGGACAAAAGCTAGCACAAGAATGACTGTCCCCAGCATTGCCGCTGGGATGTTTCCACAAACCGCTAACACGGCTAAATGTCGCATACTATTGCAGTCAGATATTATCTCAGCTATGTGTTCTGGACAGGAAGCCAAGAACTATTTTTTTTTTGTTTTATGCTTAAAAATAAAATTACAGCAATGGGAAACGTACATATAAGCGCACAACTGTCACTTTAGCTCCTCAGTCGCGGCATCCACCCATGCTGAGAAGACGGCAGGTTACCAAGAAACGCGATGGCATTCTAGAGGACACATTAACATTAACTCAAACCGCCAAAAGTGAGGCTAAAAACACAATGACATTTTGGAGAAAGCCATTAACGTATACAAAAAAAATAATAATAATTCAAAGACTTTAACATGAAACACATTTAGAACAAATATAACAACACTACTGGATAACAGATTTACAACTTTTTTTCCCCAAAAAAACAGAAAAGGTAGGTTTGATGAAATAATCTGCTCTTGCTGTTGATTGGATAAGCTGCCTGTCAATCATCGTTCTATGACAGCAGAAAGAGATGGGACTTAACTGTGAAAAAAACCTACAAAATTAGGTCTATGAACTTTTCTATCACTAGTGTTCATAATGTATCAAACAGAAGCATTTTGTGAATGTGCGGTGTTCCTTGGCGACACCTAAGTGCTCTCTGTAGTGGCATTCTGTTTTTCTATCTGTTCATTTTATTTCAGTAATGTTCAGGCGTGGTGAAAGCTGTGCTCAGCTCACCACATCCATGTCCCTGCACATTCTGTCGTCGGGGGGTGGAGACGAGCGCGAGGGCACAGGGTGCCAGCATCAGCGAAATCACGCTTTATGCACGTGATTTGCATGATGCAAGCGGCTCTCTACCCAGGGTGATGGTCATTTCCAGGCACAAAGATCTCACTGTTCATCTTGCTTAAGGCTGTTTATCTTACCTGGTCGCCATCGTCCGCACACACAAGTCCAAGGTGAAGGTGATTGTGTATTTGATTTTTTTTGTATAGATAATGTAAATGCACTATTATTATGGGCTGTAATATGGGTTACATAATTATTATTTTATGTGAGTTATGTGATTTTTAGGTTTAAATTTACAAAGTTATGTTACAGCGGAGCCCAGGTGGGGTGGTAAGGCTGGTTTTGTGGACCAGATGGTCCTGAGGTGCCATTGACCCAACTGTCCAGATGCTCTCAGGCAATATTGTTCAAGCTTGGTGACAGTGACCGGGATTGTCTGCGTATGTAGCACCATACTGCTAAGCAGGCAGCCGCTGGATAGCCACTCTGTTTGGCTTCTCTGTACTTTTAACATCTGTACTCAGAACGTGGAAATATATATGTATACATATTATATATTAAATACATTGCAGCATGTTTGAAAGGATGCTCGCAGTAAGATAGACGCATGTTGACCAAGATGGCTAAAGTGCCTTATGAAGAAATAGAAAAAAATGGTTACCTGCAAAATAGGCAAAGTATCATCCTTTTTTTTTAGAAGTATGGTCACTTGTGGCAGTGTATCTCTCCCGAGAGTATAAGAGAAGTGTTAAGTGTCCGGTAGCGATATTTATAAAATCTACTGTCTTCTGAGTAGATCGATACTTTCAGTTCCTTGATTTGGTCCTGCGTCAGTGGGCAGCCTGAGGTGATGGTGAATACGTGTTTTATTATGAGGTCTTATTGTCTTGTTTAGTATAAGAAAGGTAGAGAGATCCAGGGCTGGATTGGCTCCCCCCCCCCCCCGTGTGGGCCTGAAGTCTGCAGGTGACATAAACAGCAGTACATTGTACAGAATGACCGACACAGACTGGCCATCAGGAACTTCTGCAAGTTTCCCATTGGCCCGGTCCAGTGAGGGCCAGATTTCAGGGAATGAAAGAGTATTGTCAAATTATG
>JAODKN010000002.1:18908293-18934887 GCA_026774425.1 Petrocephalus zakoni
AGGATTATGCCTGCACGACGGGCAATGTCGAAGAACGGGATACTATGGAGAGGATTATGCCTGCACGACGGGCAATGTCGAAGAACGGGATACTATGGAGAGGATTATGCCTGCACGACGGGCAATGTCGAAGAACGGGATACTATGGACAGGATTATGCCTGCATGACGGGCGACGTTGAAGAACGGGATACTATGGACAGGATTATGCCCGCACGACGGGCGACGTCAAAGAACGGGATAGTATGGACAGGATTATGCCCGCACGACGGGCGACTGCAAATCAAAATCACCACATTGCAAGGACCACGACAGTCATATGGGTTAAGTTTTCATACAGTCCAGACATTACACTGTGCTAAACAGTTATTTGACAGTATTTTCAAAAACAACGGTATTCCGGTATTTAGAAATCTTGGTTAAAAACTACTGAAAGTGGGGTACGGGGGGGGTTGTCCCAAAATACCACGATATACTTTAAATTTAGCTCATTTTCACTCTGTCATAGGAAGTGAAATAACAAGCTTTGCAATAATAGTTACTAACTAAAATTATTTAGAATATGTAACAAAAATTATTAATTAAAACGGATAAATGAATCATTAAGCATAGTCATGCTCGTCCGTGCGTTTGACTCACTCGCTGTGTGGTGCATTGCAGGGATATGAGAGGAAAATGAGTGAGGAGGAGAAAAAGAAAAAAAAATGTCGTCCATTTTAAGGAAATATTTTGGATTCCACAGAGAGGAAATTCCGCAAAAGCAGGTGATTTGTGCACATTGCTTTGTCTCTACTGGCACAATCCACAGCAACACCAACTGACAGTATCTATTGGTAAACAGTTTATTTTCGGTAAATTTTCAAATTTGTACTGCTTATAAATATCACAGTTTATTGCAAAAATATTGACATCACAATATTTGAAATCTTTCCAATATCGGCTTGCCTTGAAATGACTGCATCGCCCGTTTCTGCACACATGCAACGCCATTGCTAAGATGCACAAAACTTCAAAATCTGAAATGGCCCTGACAGTTTATACAAGCAGATTTCTCACTGATGTAACTTCAGTTAAGTGGCCTCGCCAAGACTGGGTTGGAAGGGATCGAGGCTCATAGGGATCACCTTTACGTGCATGTCGCTGCCCTCGGCCAACCCCCCCACTGGGGGCAGGCACAGGGTTAGAAAAGGGGGGCTGCTCACCTGTAGGGACACTCTTCACCTCTCTTGCATTCGCCCTTCACCCAGAAGGAACAGATATGTGGTCGGTTCCTCTTGTAGTACGGCGTGGTACGGGCCAACTTCAGCAGCATGTCGCTGGAGCCGGGAACCTTGCCCAGCTGGCCGACGGGCCTGGTCCCGTCCGAGTTCAGGATCTGCAGGGAATGGGTCACGTCGAATCAGCACAGATTCCAGAGCATCGCCCGCAGTGACTGTGGCAATAGCGTTCACACTGACATGGCAGAAAGAGGGGCGGAATGCATTCATTCGGCTCGACATTTTACTTTTTCAAAAAGATCAGGACAAAAGAGCAAGAGGGAGACAGTCTGCAAGTTAATTTCCTTTAAGTTTCAAGAAGGAGCCAAGCAGCGCAGGCCTTAGAACAGAAGAGTAATTTTATCACAAGTCCAGCCAAGTCTTAGCGAAATTAGATTGGGTTTTTTTTTCTTGCTCAAAAAGAGAACTGGCTTTTATTTAATAATGCAACCAGCATCTGACTAAGTCTGACCACATAGAAATGTTTCCCTGTATAGAACCTGCAAAACGCCAAGTCATGTGACTGATTTGGGGCTGAGGAGGTGACATTCAGCAATCAGGAACTACCAGCATTATGCATACATTTTTGTGGAAAATGTTTTGTCATCTGAATGTGGGATTTACACCAAAAGGGTAGATCCTGAGTGTAAAAACTGAATATAAAATGTTTCATATGATTCATAGGTCTCACTGAAGCACTTATTAAATTCTGGAAGGTTTGTTTTTTTTTTTCCAGCTAGAAATGGAGAGACTTCACAACAATCACTTCTGACATCGTTCCGGGTTATTATCCCATGGTTAGCTCAGTTGTATTGTTCCCCAACACATTCTTTCATTTATTTAGCAGCCAAAATGATGTACAGACAGTACATCGCAAACACGTTGTCAGGAAGCCAGCTAGACATGAGTGAGGCTAGGCTAAGCTTCCAATCAATCACCAGCAAGTTAGCAACAGTGCAAGAGCTAAATTACAAAACATTTTAAGAACATAAAGGGAAAGCTATTTAAATCAGACACAATGAGGGGTAGGTTCCTATAAGACGAGTGCAAAAATGAAGAAGTATCCAGTACAAACCATAAAGTGACCATAACCAAAGGATAGCAGATGAAGACTGGACAATTCAGTGGTTGGATGAGCTAGTCTGGAGAAGCTGGCTCTTGAGGCATTACACAAACGTTAAGAGGTAACACGCTATCAGTAAGGAAGCAGTCTGTCAATTTCACACCTTTACAAAATAAAGCAGCATTTCTATATATTTTATGCAGTGGCCCTTTTGATAAAAACCAAATGTTCACAGGCTTGTTTCACTGAGCAGTATCATTCACGGCTTCTACTTAGTGTAAAAGCATGTCAAATTCTGTCATATATTTTTGCATAAACTCCTCCTCCCGCGACCATGCAACAAGCCTTTGTGTTAAGGGTGTAAATCATTGGCCCCAAGGTGATTCCATTATGATTATAAAGGGATGATTCAATGCATGAGATACCCTTAATTTTCATTTGATTTATCAGGTATTTGGAGAACCATGATTGAATGAAACTAACTTCCCTGAAAAAAAATATCATGAACCGTGAAAACTTAATTATATACTATTAATGCAATACCAAGTGGAATTTCTGAACATTCCTTTTTATTGTTGTCATTACTGAACATGGAACAAACGAGTGTAAACTGTGAAAAGGCCAACTACTGATCTGTACAGAGAAAAACAAATGAAAAAAAAAAACACCAGGGCTAACTAGTGGTGCACCAATGTGGCTAACCTCTGAGGGGGCGTCTGCAAACCATCAAACCTGGCGAGCATACCGGCGCAGATTAGTGGCATGACATCATTTTTTATTCTGTGGAAAATGAAAGATCGATCTCTAGGCCAGATTTCATAATGAATTATTAATGTTGTAAGCTGACGAAATCCCTTGTCCTGCACTATGGAAAATGGCTGATCATCCAGTACGATCATCTCCATTATTTCAGTTGCCATTTCCTTTAGCACCAATGCTACTAACTTGTAATAGTGACAAGTTTTACAGACTGAGGTGAATCACTGCAGTACATTAGTTTAGAATGGCTATTCTACAGTCGTTCGGAGCGTAAATTGAAGAAAAACTTTTAATACAGGTTTGCATGGCCCCGCAAAATAATAGTTTACATTCTTTTTCAAAAATAGAATGCTCTGGTTGTGCAAATTTGGCAATCGACAACTTGAACACAATATTATTGTCATTGGTGTTGCACTGAACAAGTATTACTAAGTAAACAGAAACCCATTTTGCAAACCAACTGCACACTAATCTCAAAGTGCAAAGTGGAACCTCAAAAGAACATTATGGGGGATGTGTCGACCAGGTCATGACCACAAGTGTCGAGGCTTTATGGTATGCCTGCAGTTGTGTCTGGCCCGTGGGACATTCCTACTGAGAGGCACACTACCTCTCTTTCCATGTTCTGGGTGTAGTACTCCTTATTTACGTCCGATTTCGGCATGTCATCCTTGATCGCTACTCCCGTGTCGCGCACCTGGATCGGCAGGCCTGGAGGGGACAAAATACCCTATTCACAAAACTTACAAGGCATAATCTAAATCACAAATACTCCAAATTAATATGACCAAATGACATGGACCGAGTTAGAATTTCATAAATTGACTGAGAAACATTGCCACGCCTCCTGCAGAGCGTGCCAAGTTAAGCCACGCCTCCTGCAGAGTGTGCTAAGGTAAGCCATGCCTTCTGCAGAGTGGGGACACACCATACTCCAGGTCCAGCAGACAAGTCTGACACACGTTCTTCATCTTGCTGCACGTCTGGCACACCTCTGTCTTCTTGAAGCGCATTCGCACCCCTGGACACCAGCGGAACACCGTGAAGGGCCGCGCACAGATCTGTGGGGGTCCGGTTCATGCCGTAACATTACAGGTATACAACAGCAATGTAATGGAAGTGAGGCCAGCCCTCATCGGGAGCCAGGATCACACAACACCTCATGCACAAAACTCGCTCTTCTGAACTGTCCACTAAAAGTGCCACGGTATTGGCAACTGAGAAAATAAACAGAAGAATTTAAACATTCAGCTAACAACAACGGGAAGCATATGAAAACACAATGCCTGATATAGGGCCCAGCTCCATACCTTGCACTCCTTGCCATACTTTTCTTTGGTCTACAGGGAGATTGGAAAAAAAACACATGCATACACCACTCCACATTAGCATGACAGGTGATTGTTTTTTTATAGTTAGAAGAGAGATTAGATTGAGGAGAGATTTATTATACAATGAATAAGGGGGATCACTTTATAAGTGATCACTGGTCATAACACATGCATACACACGTTAGATGATGCCAGGTGAATGTGGCCATTGCTGGCTAGCCATCTTACCATACGAATGTAGGGGTTTTCCCCCAGACAAGTCTGGCAGAGAATAGGAAAATCCTGCATAAAAAGCACACAAACGCACAATCACAACACTTCCCAAATAACGACGATAGGCTTGGACACAAGGACAATTTATTAGTAACTTTTGTACAATTAAAAATTCCTCAAATATGGTATGACAAGTAAAGTATATCTGTTAAATTTCATCTGGAACAAGCAGTGCCCAGGGGCTACCAAATAGTCCGGGGCAGTGTGGAAACAGGGTTACCCTTAGGAAATACCCTCCACAAATAAGAGACTCATGCCTTATCAAACAGCTTCGACTGGCTTGAACCATAATTCTTACAGAAACATAGCCAGTGCTGGGAGTACCACAACCAAAACTGAATTACTGTTTTTAAGAGCATCACACTATTGAAGTTATTTGTAGTTAGGACTCCCAACAACTGTTAGGATGCGAATTGTGAATTTCTTTGAACAAACGATGGCACTAGAGAATCATCAAACGCGATGTCCTGCAAACTGAAGATACACTTCCCACGCTTTTACACTGGCCAAGGAGTGTCAGCCTGCCTGCAAAGGGGCTGCTGTATGGGTGATGTAACAAACTTAGGTAGCGTAGGACAGCTTTATACCCCTTACTCACAGTTAAGCAAGCTGCTGATTATGATGCGATTTCTATGAGGACTGGGGGCGACATATTCTGGGGGTCTGTCTTAGTCAAAAAATTGTGGAATGACAACTCTGCCCCCCCCGCTCCCCGAGACGGAAATACCCATGAAATAAACGAAATCGACAGCCACTTAGAACATGCTAAAGTAAACCAGTGCCTATCCGTTTAGACATATTGAAGATACTCTATTAGCGCCCATTTACTTAACACATACGACAACCCTGTCAAACAACCCTGTCATATAAAAAATTACGAGACTACATGGAGCACTTTATAGACATAACCAGCTAAAATACCACAGAAATGCCCAAAGGAATGCACATGCTCTTTCCTCCATCCGTAACTAAACATCATTGGAGGATAGCTGGCTGACTAACTCGGTAGCAAAAACAGGCCCAGAACTCAATTTCTAGACTGTAAACTGGCAAATCGATTCATTTACCAGAGACGCAATACTTAAACACGTATAACCGTGCAAAGAACAAGTGTAAAGATGTTCTGTGTTTTTTCAAACATACCGCATCTTCCCAATTTTGCCGGTTGTAAGTGTTGGATCCTAAAGACGTCGCCATCTTTGACTGAGCTATCCCAAAATGCAACGCGCCAGACTGTCAGTATCCCAGAGTGCAATACGCGAAGCACGAATCCAGGACCCGCTATTTAATATGAGGAAAAAATACCATCGGATAATTTCAGTAATTCCACTAATAACTTGATGTGATGTTTGTATAGTGCTGTAATATGGATAATTCCTCGCAGCTTTTGAATAATAATTTAATTTATTATTGTCTATTAATGGCATAAAAGTGATTTCACCTTAAAATTAGGTTCCTTGTTTTTATTATTGTTGCTGCTGTTGTGAACAAATATTAGTATTTGTTTTACATTTTAATTTATTGTTGCTGTTTTTGTAATTAGTTGCTGTGAAGTGTCCAGTCAGAGTGACTGAAGAAAACATGGATTAGATTGGTTGTTTATTTGTAATTCTGTATTCTAATTCTGTTCTTCACACATACCTTTATGAGCATCACCATCTCCCACTCACCCATCCATCCATATTCCTGCTGCTTAACCAATACACAGCTATGGGCAACCTGGACCTGCATGCTAGGGCCTGGAACCTATTATAGGCAGCACAGGGCTGGGCTACACCCTGAATGCCAGTCTATTTGAAGCTGCACACACACTCAGAGTCACTCACTATGGATGCATTACCCAGGGTTGCCAACTCTCACGGATCTGGTGTGACCCTCATGCCTTAAGACTTTCACACTCACACAAGAAATCTTGCGGCATATCTGTATTGCTCCATTATAAACCCTAAAATTAGCTGAATTGAAAGTGTTGGGGTACTTTGCAAACCTTACAGACTATTTACCAAGTAGTAAAACTGTGACATTCATGTGCAGCCTTGTCTTTAATTGAAAATCTCACTCCAGGCAGCTGACCAAAGTTGGCAACCTTTATTACCGTTCATCCACTGGAAGCTCAGCCTAGATGTACTTATGCCTAGTCAACGCCTCCACAGCACGTGCGTTTGTGATGTGCTATTTGCCTCACTTGAACGTTTCTGAACAAAAGTGTCTGCTAGATAAATCTAAATGAATCATACATGTTTCCAAGCAGAATGATTCCAAGATTAGGTCTAAAAAACACTGAACAGCTGTGCCTTTATAAGCTTTAGAAACAGCAGTTCTTTGTTGATTAAAACAAAAGACCAGGGAGCTCACATTTTCATATGAGGGGAATTTTCATGCGACTGAGGAATTATAGCTGTCAGCCAAGACCCCAGAGGCATTTCCACACCGTGCTAGGAAGTCTGAACTTCTCTGTGAAGTCTTTGAGGTAAGGGATTAGCAGCTACAGGAGACCCAAGCCTTGGGTTTATCCACAGACCAGCTACATAATAGGTAGCAACAATGCTCTCCATTTGCTGAGAAGATGGCAGGCAGCAAGCTCAAGGCATGAAGGGAGCAGAGAGGGAGCAGGAGAGCTAGAATGGGGTTGGAGTTGGACATACTAGGTGGTGGAATTTGAAAGAGAATCCCAGGATTACTGTGACAATTTCGAAGCCAGCGCTCCTTCTTTTAAGTAGATCTACTTCAGTTTACTTTGTATGTGATTAGCAGCCAAGGGAGGTAAAGAAGCAATTATCAGGTTGAGGATGTTAAAGATTAGGGATAAACGCTAATGGAGACGTAAGCCTGCTATGTGTATTCAAAGGTGCAGGACGGCACGGTCTGGCTGCTGGAGGGGGATTAGAAACACTGGCGTGTGGAGTCGCTTGTGTGTGCTCAGGGGATCACAAGCAAAGGGAAGCGAGAGGGAGGGCTGCAGCCAGTGAAAGCACACTGGTGAACCGGGGGAAAATGTATCATGACGTGCACACACCTCCCTCCCTTCTCTCAAGCTAAGCTGCCCTGGATTTCCCCTCCCATGACCAATGACATGTTTAACAACCAGGCGCTCAGCAGAGGACACCGCTGATGGATTTATGCCATCGCCCCTGGTTTCGCTTAGGATGGAGATGGGTGGGGAGGGATATAAACGTAGCCACAGGAAACATAGTAAGACTCCCCCCAGGCAATCAATGTATCCATTTTACACAATAATGACTGCTCACTCAGGATCTGTCATTTGACAAGCTACCGATTCTGGCAGCCTGAGGCAAACAAGACCAAAAAGCTGTAAAAAAAATAATGTTTACTCATCTACATACTTTCCTTGTGTAAATATTTGCTAAACTAAGCATGAAATGTATTCATTTTTAAAAATAGCTCCTCGCTTGCAGTGTTACAATAACACTCTCAACACCATTGTTTACCCAAAAGCATACTGGTCATTACTGGGAAAACATGCCAGAAGAGGGAACGACCTCCCCGTTATTAAACTGCTTCCCGCTGAATAAAATTTCTCGCCTGAAGGCTTCTCCCACCCCTGGCCCTCCATCTTTAAAGAGGCTTCGGGCTGAAGATGCTTATTCAAATGGACGGGGCTGCTGAGAAGCTTTGTAAGGTGGGCGATTTAGCTTGCCAGATGTCTCACATTCTCCGGCTGGACCTCCCAAGCTGGCTAGCAATGGGCGCTGACCTAAGGTGATGTCCAAGCGCATTAAAAAGCCAGTCCAGGGGAACCTCTTAAGTAACAGTGATAATAGGGGGTAATGTGCGGCTAAGCAGGTTAGGGCTCTGTGCCCATGCTCAGAAGGTGGCTGGTTCAAGTCCCACAGCTAGCAGACTAATGTCTTTGTTGGTTTAATCGCCAGCTCCAGGGGCACTGAACGCTGGTGTACCCTTAAGCTTGCTATAGTATACATGTGACTTATGGAGAAGAAGATGGGACAGTCAAAAAGACAATTTCCCTACAGCGATCAATAAATTATCATTATCCTAAATAAATAGGCACAATGTGAACACCCCCCCCCCCCAACATTGGTAGCAGACGAAGAATGGGTGGTGCTAACAGTGCCATCAGACACACTCTTCCACATGGAACCTTGACTCTGATGGCTCACATTTCATGACACAGTGTCTCATCTGCCCTGCTGGGGGGCATCTTCATAGCTGGGCAGCTCTCGGAGCACCATGAGCACGATCCTGCTGGCTGTGGAATCATATTTCCTCCTGTGCCTGAGCTGATGGACCATTTCAAAGTCAGGCCCAGAAGCACATATTCAGATTTAACACCCAAATAATAGCCTCAATCCTGTAAGTGATACCTGTTTGAATGTCAGCGTCCTGCACTTTTGGTTCAGTCAAAGCCATTAGACAGGAAGCAAGAAGTAATCTCTTTGAAGTCAAGACCTGATGTAAGCAGGTCCTGCGCTCTGTGCCTCAAAGGGCATTGTTTATTATGACCCTGTTGTGTTCTGTCCACAGCTACTTTATTCCTGATGTTTGGCTGCTATATTCCTTCTCACAGCCACATCTTTATCCTCGACTGCAGCTTCTCATGTGAACTTCTGTCACATTCTGCATCATTATCACTAGCCAATCAGCGACATTGCTGGAGCAGAGAAACATGGGAACTCGGAAGGAGAATTGGACACCAGTCCATGCATGCGCACACACACACACACACACACACACATTTAATCACACAGAAGCACACTAATGGTTGTTTAACAACCTTGCGAACACATGCCAACTAGAACGGGCAAAATATGCACCAAGCCAATGTGACAAATTGCATTTCATTAAATTCATTTCTTTGGCAAATGCTTTGTTTCCCAAAGTGACTTATAGGTCAGCTTGTGACTCACCCGGAAGAGGGAGTTTCTCCTAGAGCTGATTCCGCCAAACAGAGCCTGCATGGGTCAGAATACTAAAGCACATTTTACAGCATTTCCTTAGCTAAATTTTCTCATATGCAATAGTAGGTGACAGTGAAACCTTAAAAACTTTCAGATTTAGAAAAAAATTTACATTTACCACAAAATGGAACGCAATAGAAAGGCTCTGGGAGCATCTCAAAGGCACTTTATATATGTAAATATGTAAATTAGGAATATTTATACAACCGTGCAGATCTGTCCCTTAAATACATTTCATGTGTCACATGCTTTATTTAGTCTTGTTTCTTCACTTCACACAAGGGCTGATCTAGGGGTTGCAGCTGTGCCAATATTCAAAATACCAAATATTATAAATAACTGTGACTGCTTAAATTTGGCAGGTTCCCAGAGAAATGCACTATACTGGAACTGGGTACATCCATCCATCTACCATAGCTGATTATCAAGTACAGGGTGAGCCTGAAGCTTACCCCAGGAAGTGCAGGGCACATGGCGATGCCAGGCTACTGGCGGGCATATGCACAGATGCCAGTTTGCTTAACCGCATGATTTTGGACTGCGGGAGGGAAGTGGCATAGCCACAGAGAATCCATGCAGATTATGTAAACAGCACAGTCACAGAGTGGCGGGCCTGATTCAAGTCCTTAGCACCAGAGATGTGAGGTTTCAGTACAATCCACCATGTCTCCCTAAAAAAAAAAACGTTCCCCAGTCCTAAATTTCCCTCACAGATCCTTAAGTTCACTTTTTTGGACACATTTCAATAGATGCTGCTTTCTTCTGTCCTCTACAGGGTTTGTGCCAAAGAGTGGTCGGGTACAGGAAGATTAAGCATATCAGAGCAGACCACCTAAATTTAATTTGGGTTAGAAAATTCCATTTCCAGCAGCTCATCATGCAGAGCTTTGAGGCCGGCCTCGTACGCCTCCTCCGTTCTTACTTTCTCCTCATTAAAGAGGCATTGGCCGCATAGGGCCAATAGCTCGCAGTTCAACCAAGCAGATGTCATGACATGCAGGAGTTCCTAACTCCCCAAGAAACCCCTGCCTCTTCCACTGAGCCCTTGGATATCCGAGGGTTGCTCACTAGAAACAAAGGCTGCATTTAAAAATTTTTTTACATCTCCCACCATCAGCCAAGGTCACAAAGCACGCCGCCCTTCCCTCACAGCTCGCTGATCACCATGGGTCGCTAGCAGCCTGGAGAAGAATACATCTTGTGTTGGAGGACATCACTGACAGCTTCCCACCTCTGCCTCATTACTCTGTTTGTGTGACTCTGCATCATGTGACCCAGAATTTAATTTCTAATTCTGTCACAACATTTCCGCTGCCTCTGCCCAGTCCTATCCTGCTGTCCTAACTCAATAACTTAGATTGAGACATTACTAGACCAAATGAGTAGGAGTCAACTAAAAGTTAAGCATGCCGCTGCCCCCGGGGGGAAAAATTAATAAGTAAAATAAAAATACATGATAAAAAAGCCCTCTGAGAAGCAGGGGTGGGTTTGTTTTTTCCAGCAGCCGCCCCCGTGCATTAACTGTTTGTGGCCAACAGAGGCCTCCCAATCCTCATTGGCCTCATGCAAATGTTTGGTTGGGGGGGGCATTGCCACTGCTGAGAAGTATCTTTGTTATGTTTATTCAGAGCTTCAGGTTTTCAATTAGGGTGCATTCCACAGCAAGGCTCACCTCAGAAGTTAGTAATTTATTTCTTCTTCGGGGATACGGCTTGGGATGTTTTTTAGTTCGTAACCAGACAACACATAACACGGCTTAACGTCAGGCCACCGCGGAGTAACACTGACTGAACACCACCCATTAAGAATGGAACATCACGGGTTACCCCCCCCCCCCCTTCTGCAGTAAAAGCTTTTCATAAATAGCCTGCCAATTTGAACGCCTCATTTTATCTACCAAGTTACAGAGAACGCGAGTAATAAAATTTGATGCATCCGACACGATTTAAATGCACTTAAAAGATGAATTAAGGAACGGTAGAGTTAGACTACTGTTACCTATTGCGTATATACTGAAACGTATCTATAGATTATATCGATTGTCTCTGTAGCCGAATGCATTTTATTTTTTCTTAAAATGTCTGAAGCTAGGAATTTAGTTAAAGTGTTTTGGGAAGACCCTTTAAGTCCTGCAGAAAGGCCATATATTATTATTATTATTCGTGGTGTTGTTCGTTTCGTAGTTATTAATTATTATTATTTGTTTTTCTTTTTTCACCAGAAGTAGTCCTATTGTTTTTCGGTACTACATTTATATTCCAAAAGTTGTTTTTTCTATGTAGTGGCCAGCTACTGTTTAAAAGACGTCAGTTCCACGAGAACAACGCACGTACGTGATTATTACGCACTTATTTGCAAATAAATCGATTAATTAAACTGAAATTGCACTGCTCACTTCCCGCGTGATCGCAATTGGCCCTCAAAAACGAGTGCAGAGTAAACAGGAAAGGCTATTTCCTCGTCGGCAGTTCCTCATTAAGTTAATCCTGCTATTCGGAAAGTGGCTCGAGCTGAAGTTTAATCAAAAATCGGCATAATGGCGCGTGCGCCGCTGTTTCCTGTGAGAAAACGACCTGGAAAATGGCAACGAAAAACAAACTTTGGGCGAAAAATATTTAAAATGTGTGGCCTTTCCGGACTTTCGTATCGAAGAGACCGAGCAAGACCATGCATTTCATTTTATTTCCCAGAACGGAGGAAAATTATATCAAGGCCTTTGAACTGCGGGCATTCACTCGCACGTACACTTGTTTCTGAAGTCTGGGATCAAGCGTCTGCTTTTTCCCGAAACCTGCCTCCCATGTCTCCCAATTTCTGGCATAGACTAAAATTATTCTAGGCTCGTATATTTGTGACGCCGCTCCCAGCTAGACGTGCGGACGATAAGGACGGGCCTGCCTAATGAACAGCACGTCTGGATATGCAGTATTCATTACAGCAGAGGGATGGAGGGGTGTAGGAGCCAGGGCTGGGGACTGCATGGGGCCGGAGGGGAGGGGATGCATCGCAGCTGAACCAACGCTTACATGACCTAACATAGGCGGAGACGTTAATTGGAGACTTAAGCTGTGAAAGAAAACAAGGGCGGGAGCGCAGAAGAAGAAGTTCGGAGGCTGCCAGACTTCTCTCGCACGTCTGCCTGCAGATTTAATTACTCCAAAGTAGAAGTGCAGATGCAGCACGGGAGAAGTATGCTGTTTTTTTAAAGGCAATGTCAAGGTTCGTGACCCATTACTGTCAGATAGAATTCAAAACCTTTCCGTGGTCAGTATTTGTAGGGCTGAATGTGACTGGGCATCCTAGATGCATTATTACCGGGGAGGGCATTACTCTTTGTTTAATCTTCCACACTCACATTACTCTACCTACAAGTAAGTGGTAAGACTATGGAACAAACTTCGCGTGACATTTATAATGTACATTCTGCGGACTCCTAGGTATCAACATTTATATTTTGTTGTTTTTAAAATGGTAGACGATCTGGTTAAATCACGCAATAGCAATAGTACTCTGCCCGCCATGCCACTTTGCATGGTCCGTATAAAAAAGGGTACAGTTCTGGGGGGAAAGTTGTAGTGAATTTGAGTGGATCTGTGGCCGTTGTGGGTATCAATATAAGTGCAATGCATGGGGCTGCTCAGGAGTGCCGATGGTGATTTTGGGCTCCCGATCTTTGAGGGCCCCTGTCCTAAATTAGCTCCTTTGCGGCGTCCCTGGGGCTACAACCAAAACGGCTACCGATTAATACATGTCCAGTCAATTTATTTAAGTGGCGTTTTGGTTCTTTTCAATTGAATTCTTTCCAACTGCCTGTGCGCTGCAATGTTTTAAGAAAGGACATGGTCCACGTCAAACTAAAACCTCATATAAATAAAATTGAATAACACCCTAAATAACGAGCGCTGCACATTTTTAATAGCCATTCAGCATCCCATTGGCGTCCTTCAAAAGGAAAGCGGGGAGAAAATTAGGCGAATCCTCGGTGAAACGGAAAGTAGAAGAACGTGAGAGAGACGAGCAGCCGGAAACATAAGCGAAAGCTTCACATTTTTTTTTTTTAAAGGAGTTTGCTTCTTTTTTTTTTGCTGGCGATGCGCAGCCCTGCCGTCCTTCCGCGGCCGCGCCGGGTGGCGTTTGGCGCGTGGCGCCCCCTCGCGGCAGCCGCGGGAATAAGAGGCGCCCCCCGCGCTCGCTCGCTCGCGCGCGCGCCGCTCCCACCACGCCAGTGTGCTGCGCGAGCTGGGACGGAGCGGCCGGCCGGCCCCGCGCGGAGGAGGAGGCGAGGTAAGGAGCCGCAGGGCCGGCGCCTCCGGCCGGAGAGGAGCCCCGCGTCGCGGGCCGCTCCGAGGGGCAGGGCGAGCCCGTGTGCCGCTAGCTTTCTGGGCGGAGTGGATTTTTCTCGCGGTTGTTGTGTGGAGGAGCCCCGGGTCGCACGCGTGAGTATCCCCCCTTCCTCCGCCGCGCCGCTCGGCCTCCGCACGCCCCATCGCTGCCGGTCCCGGCCTTTATCCGGCCCGCTTTCCCCGGGCCGGGTGTCGGCGCCGCCGACGCCGGAGACGGAGCGGCTGCCTTCGGCCGAGCCGGGGTGCGCGGAGCCGGCGCTGTGGCTGCGGGTCGGCGGCAGTAACGCGGTCCGCGATGACGATCCGACAAAGCGGCAGGTCCGCCCGGGAGCCGCCGACGGCTCGGGAACTGTTGATCGCGCCGCGGCCGCGGATTGCGGGCTTTCGGGGCGAAGTTTGCCGGATCCGGCGTGGTGAGCCCCAGAGATGCGGGCGCCCCGAATAGGCGGCGGCGCGTCGATGGGAAAATCACGGCTCTCCCCCCAGTGCGGGCTTCGGGGGCGTTTGGCCGCCGTGTTTTCGGGTGACACAAATCCGCTCGTTCGTTTCGTGCTTTTGTTTGCGCCCCCCCTCCGTACGGCGAACCTGGCGGCGATAGAGGGCCGTTTGAACTTTGTTTGTTGTGAACCTTTTTATCTGTTTGATATAAACAAGTTGGCCTTGTGAGGGGGGGCGGATCGAGCCGCTGGTGTCAGGCTGCTCCGCTGCTTTCGGCGGTGGTCGGACGCCGAGACGCGTTTGGAAAGAGTTTATGAAACACGTGGACTTGAGCTTTTTATGTTGTACATGACTAATGTGCTGGACAGCAAGATGATGATGATGATGATGATGATGGAGTTTGCCTCTGGAGTTCAGTTTGTTGCATCTTTATATCCGGAGAAAGGGTGAAAATAGTCACCGGTTTGGGGTCTTCAGACTACTTGGTCCACCTGGTGAAAACAGGCACCCTATGGCCCGTTGTGAATGAGGGCAGCTGTTACTTGTTGGGGGTCGTCGGCGTACCGCAGATGCAGCTCTACCCTGTGGCCTTGGTATGGATCTTTAACTTGTTGGATCGCAGATCTGAGATCATTGCTGACTGCATTATTTTCCCAGAGCCTTGTCCTAGGTGTATGTTGAACGCTTATTCATAAAAGGCAGCTAATTCAATGCAAGCATCTGTGAGCTTTGTCAAGCCAAAGGAGAGTTGCGCGTGTCTTCCAACAAGAGGTTAAATGAGAGGGGTATCTTCTAGAGCTCTGGGTACATCTCTGCAGGATGCCTTGGGAAACATTTAAAAGGTCAGGTGAGGTTTACAACCCTACTGGCAATCTTCTATCCCGTGGGGTGTCCCACACACTCAGTTTTTTAGGCAGGCCTTTATCCAGATTAATGCAGTGGCTCCTGGTTCTCTATTTATTAAGATACTGTACAGTTGCATCAAATTTTAGCCATTATCGCAATGTGCCATTAAGTTTTGCATGTATCTGCACATGTCTTGATGCAGGCTCTTACTACTGTGTGTTTGCCAGCCCTAGGAGCTTCTCTTTTACCTTAGAGGAGCCAAAAGTGGAACTGGGGGCACATCTTACTGAGGTTCTGAAGTCCTGCTGGGGAATAGATGGGTGCTACAGCATTAGTAGGGTGTTTTCTGGGCAGGCTTTCTCTCTCTCTCACACGCATACACACACATGTAAAGTGGTTCCAAGTAACATGCACCTAACCTGATGCCTTAGGAATGTTGCAAGGAACTGGATCACCCAAAGCACAGCCGCTGCAGTGTGGTCTGAACAAGCACAGGGAAAGATCTGGAATCAGCTTTGAACCTGTCGCCCGCAGGCTTCGTGCCAGTGTTTGTCGCTGGAAGTGGTTTAACTGTGAACATAGAGGTAAAGTTTGACTGACATGAATGATAGACTCATTTTTTTATGGCTTTAATTTTTTTTGAGGTTATCCAAATGTGGCTGTAATTTTTGGGTTTGTACTTTTTATCTATGGTTAAAACAAGGGAATGGATATGACCAAATAGGGGGAAAAGGATTAAAAGTGGATTGTATTGGAGTTAAATTCTAGGAACTAGTTGGAAGGTATTGAATGATGGTTTACCTGGCTGTAGCCTGTGGTCATGGGTGGTCCGAGAGCTGTTTAAGTTCCCACAGAATTTATATATTTATTTATTTCTTTGTTGGGAAAAGATGGTGCAGATCATTTGCCAGACGATGTTTGCACTTTACAGCTATTTGCAGATGTTTTGGGGGGTTACTGAGATGAAAACGACGAGTAGCATGCATAGCGGGGGGAGACAAAGGCATTTAATTCTGTAGTCCATCTGTGGCCAGCGTGGTAGGTTGCCGGTAAATTGGACTGAAGGAACGTAAGCGAAGGCTTAAGTGGTGAAAAGCCGCAGCCTGTAGCCTCAGGCCATGTTGTGTTTATCCGAGGTTGGAATAGAAACTGCAGTTCAGACAAATGAATGACCCAGTAGTACTGGCTGGGGTATCCAGAGGGAAATTCTTGGCTCCTATTCGGGTGGTCATCCCAGACTGGAGGACGACAAAGTGCTTGGGCCCTGGGCTGTCTGGATCCTGTACTGGGGTGCTGTTACAGAGGGCTGACGGAGGGCTTGGTGAGCGTGATGGCAGCGGAATTTTTTTTATGACACCCCGAAGAGAGGCTGGTGAAGTTCAAGGGCACTTCTAGAGCTGTTGATAATTCTCCTGTTCCCATTTTCCTTGTTTCTGTTCCTCTTTTCTGTGCTATGGTTTAGATGTGTCATAAAGGATCCAAACATGACCGGATCTCAACCAGTGGTTCTTCTTCCTCCTGAAAGGGTGGGGGCAAGTGCTAGATTTTCCAACATGAGTGGCTTCTCTGAATGAGGATAAGCCACCACCTTAGGCCCGAGATTGGACTGAAGCAGCCTTACAATCCACAGGCGGTGTAAGCCATTTTAGCCCCCCGACCCCATTCTGGATTAGCTGCACAGCCTGCCCTCCCCTCTGCCCTGCCCCGCCCACACTCCAGCAGATTGAGCAGTGAGAATGTATGTTTCTGAACCTAAATAAACGAATGTGCTGGTGAACGAGGTGATTCATAGAATTTTTTAAACGAATTGCATAAGTTTCATTTAGAAATTACCCGGGGTGGTGTTTGCCATGCTATTGTTTGAGCCAAGTCCTTTTTAGATGTATATGCAATTTTATGTGTCCATTATAATAATTGAAATGCTGGGTGTTGCAGGTGGTGCTCTTATTTGAAGGGCGTTTGTTTGTCATTGCTTAATAGCAAGAGATTGTGATCTGAGTTTTATAAAATGGAATTCGTAAAAGGATCATTCTGGCTCAGCTCAACAAATTTAGTATCGTCCATGTTTCTCAGAATTGAACCATTTTGTGGCATTTTCTTTGCTCCTGGGTCAACATGAAAAATCCAAAATTTCTCTGTCCTGAATCATAGTTTAGGAGTTACCCTGGTTTGCAATTCGATGAGATTTTTCCTTCGTTCGCAGAACTGCTTAGTTGGCCATATTCAGATGCCCATATCTCTGCTACAGTAATATCTAGGCGGCTGAAACAAATTGTGGATATGCAAGTCTTTGGCCTAATTTGAATTTTTTTTAAGCTTCAAACACATTAAAACCATTAAAACTGAAAACACCATTCTGTTTTTATATATTGTAAAGGGAACCTAGAAATTTCAAATGATAAAATGAGTGACAGTATTTTACTCCCCCTTGAGATTCTGGGCATCTTGATGGAGAGAATGTTTCATCTTAAGTTGGGTACATGCTACAAGCTAAATGTGTGTGTGTGTGTGTGTGTGTGTGTGTGTGTGTGTGTGTGTGTGTGTATATATATATTATTTATTTATATACAATTTGGAATTAGGCCAAAGACCTATAATACCTGCATTTTTTTAATTTTTTCTGCCGCCTAGGTGACACCTATGAAAAGATATGGGCAAAGGAAAATGGCTGACCAAGTATTTTTGCAAACAAAGGAAAAATCACATTAAATTTCAAGCCACCCCTAAACTATATGAGCTAGGGCGGAGAAATTGTTTTTTTCCCCCATATTGGCCCCGGGGCAAACAAAATGCCACAAAATGATTCGATTCTGAGATGGTCGAGTGTGGACCATTTGTTGAGTTGAGCCAGAATGACCCGAAAGTCAATATCAAACTAGCTACTATGCTGCAGATAAAGGGTTTGTTTGCGTTCTGCCCGTCCAGTTATCGGTCCACGAATCCCACCAGTGGGATTCCAGAAGAGGTCCAGACAGACCTCATGTTCTCCTAGTTGTCGGCCTTGTTTAATCCTGGTGGCTTTAAAATCCCTTTGGTGTGGTTGGGAGGTCATGCGAGCCAAGTGTGAGAGATGGGAAGCCAGAGCCCACAGAGGGTTTTAGGACGGAATGCTCCGGTAGAGGTGATGCCCAACAACGCGTGCTGCGGTGATCTGTCTCTCACACCCCATCGATCAAGTCGCTGCTGTGAAACCAAGCGAGATGTGGTTCACCACCCATGATGATGCTTTTCCCGTGCCTGTCGTTAACAAACTTGTGGGGCAGGAGTCCACCTCTTCTGTCACACTCTGCTCCCCCCTCCTTAATATTTCTGTATGCTCCCCAGCCACCCAGTCTTCCTTACAGCAATACTCTGATCGATACCATCGAACTGGCCAGGCAGGATAATGGATACAGGATCATTTAATAAGACAAGCAGAGAGCTTCATTAATCTGTGTGTGGCCGTACTGGAAAGTGACATGGAGGAATTTGGGGGAGGCTGGAATCGAGCATTGGCTGGGTGTCAGCCGGATTCAGTTTTAGATTAGACTTTGTAAAATTTGCTGGAATCATGGGGGAGGCAGATGGGCAGCGTTGGTATTTCTTAATGAAAAGGCAGCTGCACAAATGAAAAGGATACGAAAAGTTTTTACTCCCCCAGGTACTGAGGCCTTGGTCGATCTCTGTTGCTGCGTGTCAAAACATGCAGCCTCACATGCGAGGGGGGGTTCTGCACGTGTCATGCCGGCCTCCCAGCCTGTGTCGGGCCGCTCACACATGCTGGTGTACCGCCCTCTGGGAATTTTTCCCGGGCCGTCGTCTTTTTATGTACATGGAATTTTGTTTTACGTGATGTGCCGAAATGCCCGACATGAGAATCTGTCTCACTGGAGGAGAGGCGGTGCCGGTGGGCAAGCCCGTTGCTCTGGGTCCGGAATCTGATCTGGTCCGAGCAGCCCCCTATTGTTCAGGAGGCATTTTCAAGGCGACCCGCCATGCCTGTATGTCTCGGGTTTCGAAAGATGAGCTGGGATTGATTGTTCGCTAATAGGGTTGAAGAATTGAAAGGGCTTTTTTTTTGCATTTGAAGTGGACAGAATGGGTTCAGGGAGGCAAAACGGTGGATGAAACCTTTTGAGGTTTGAGCAGGCTGATTTTATTGACATCTGGTAAGCTTTCGTTTGCAATGATTATGGGCTGGTTTCTCTGTATGCTGCTGAGGTCTGTATGTATTTAAATGCTTAAGAAAAGAAAATGACGACAAACCGATGAGTGGCAGCTGATTTGGCATCAACACACAGCCCTGCTTGATGTTTTGGCATGGCTATGTTCTCCTTCACCCAGCATGAGAATATGCTCATTTAAGGGGCACTTCTGCTGATGCCACCAGTGGCTATTGCTGCAGATTGTGAACTGGTCATTTTGAAGAAGGCGTCATATTTCAACCGTAAATCACTTGTGCTTTCCTTGAAAGCACATAATTGCAATGGATTTTTTTTGCAGACTTATTTTACTCACTAGAATTCTGCATTCTTTTACTAACAAATTGCAGGCACATTTTTGGTTGCTTTTCAGTCTATACACCCATACCCTCGGATTCTCCTGGTCTTATTCGCGGTCACATTGCAGTAATCTGACCCCCCTGTTGTAATTTTAATTAATGACTGCAGCCATGAGCCCATTTTTGGGGACCGCAGGGCGTGTTTAATTTCCTCTTCCTTGGCGTGAGCCACCCTGACAGCTCACCGCCAAAAAGAAAGCAGTAATTGGCCCGTCTGAGATGGAGATTGTCATCCTATAAGTGGCTTTTGGGTCACTAGACAGCGGCCATCACTTGCTGTCCCCAGTGTTACCTATGTCGTGATACCTCGCCGAACGTCAGATTGTGGTTGGATTGTTAGTGGCTATGGTGGAATGGGGGCATAAGTAGTCATTTCTGGTAATTAAGCTCCTTGAGTAGGTCTAGACATTCGTCAGCCATTAATCCCTTGAATATGACCTTTTCGTGTGGTGGGACAGGTGTATCGCATCCAGCCCGCATAGAGCCCCGGTGTTGGCTGGGGGTGTCACTGCTGTCCCCCCAGCCAGGGGTCTAGGGGTTAATCTCTTAAGGCCCACCATGTGTGTGCAGCCCTCAGACCTGCAGCTCGAGCCCTGCCCAAAGGTGAAGGGCCGCATGGGTCTTGCTGCAGTTAATAATGCATTCCCAGAGAGGAGTGTGTTGCAGGAGAAGTCACACCATGAGCATTTATGAGAGCTCTTCAAAATTATTGGAAAGATGGCTTGTGTGTTGGGTGAGCGGCTCCAGTAAATTTCAATGGGGGAAAAAAACTCCTGGTTGCAGATATTTCTTGCTTGGAATAATATTTCTACAGCATGGACTTCTAATGATGATTGTGTTGTATTTTATTTATTTTTTTACGCATCTCGTGTAGCGAATGCAGTGAGCTTATGGTGCTTTCGCGCTGTCTGTTAAGACTGAGAGGGAGAGGCTCAGAGCTGTCCTTAATCGACCTGTTTTCTGTACAGCCTAGAGCTCATTTAACCCCCACCCCCACAGACCCTGTTGGCTAGGTGCTGCAACATCAGCATCCTTGCTTATTTATAACTAATCACATTTGTTGTTTTTATGAATTACTGTGCAATAAATGTGCTAATTTCAGCGCACCCTTTCAGTAAAGATTGGGGATCGGGCTGTGCTGGGGTTTGGGGAGCGCATGTCCTGCTTCTAGCCACCAATGTAACCCGAACTGGGCTCATTGTTACCCAGAGCCTCACTGACGCTCACACTCTTGCGCGCTTGCTCTCTCCCTCAGAAGAAGGAGCACCCTCTAGGGACACCTCTAAATTTGGGGGATGTCTTGTAATTCCTGTCCAGCAGAGATGCTGTCAGCAGTCGGCCCATCCCTGATTGCTCCCTTGTTCTGGAACCCTCACTGACTTCATCTTCATTATAGCATCTCGTTCAGTTCCTTTCCATGCCACCCAGGGCCTTAACTTCACTAAAGCTTTTCGTCTTATTGGCTCCGTTAATTTACAGACCTCGATATGCGTGCATGGGGCTTAGTTTTATATTAACTAAAACTGCTGGGGTCCCATTCCACTATACACCCATTGCCGTGTGTGTTGGAGTGCCATGTGCGTCCCAGCAACCTGTAATCTTTGGGGTAGTCTCTCTGCTTGTGGGGCTCAGTTTTGGATAAACTCCTAGATGGGTGGCATTAAAATTTTAGGGTTTTATTTGTTTCTTTGTCTTTCCTAATGACATCAAGGCCTTTATAACTAGAGGTGGTTTGCAGGCATTTGCGTCTCGGGCTCTGTGTGTACGCATGCACGTGTGTGTGTGTGTGTGTGTGTGTGTGTGTGTGTGTGTGCTGAAACTGAGGTGAGCAATGTAGGATCCTGAGAAAATGCTTTTTCTTCCCAACTTGTCGTCTCTGGTGCTATTCTCTCTCTGCTACCCTGGAGCTGTGGCCTCTTGTCGCAGTTGTCTGTATCCTCTTAGCTTTGAAGCCTGATCGGCTTGGAGTTTTGAGAATTGGGGGTGGGGGGTGTAGTCCTTAACAACCCGTAATGGGTTAGCCGTCATTGCCCCCCCCCCCACCCCCCCCCCGTGTGGGTACATTTTGCTTGATCTCTAGAGCCACCTTCTGAACCGCGGATACCCTGCTATTTGGATGCCTTCTCTGTGGGTTGTGAAGTCAGCGAATAGTTTAATCACCCAATCCCCAAAGACTCCAGAAATGTGAGATTATGTAATAGTGATTCTTTTTCCCCCTCTTGCTTGTCTGACTTGGGGTCTGGAGGATGTTACTCAGGTGGGATCGCTGTTCAGGTGTATTCAACTGGCCAAATGAACCCCCTCCCCCCCTTTGTCGTGATTGACATTAATATCGGTCGGTGTTCCTCCGGGTGACATTTGGGGAATGGCTGCTCCGGCAATGGAATGTCTGGCCCCCCTCCATCTCTACACCCCCCATGCCATAATCCATGCTGCGGGAAAGTAGAGCCGAATACACTATTACTGCCACCCCCCACCCTGAAATTCCTGCTGTTCAGAACACTGCACGCGTAGGCATGTGGTGGGGCGAGCGTTGTTTGAGAACAGGGAAATGGGTTCTCCTCCGCTGCTTGTCTGACTCCTCGGGGACAAGTGCTCTATGGCGCCCCCATGGGGAAGCTCAGTTACAGACAGTGCTCAGCATTCCAAATGGTCTCTGCGTCTGCTCTCTCGTTTTTAGGGTAGAACTGCATAAACCAAGCCAAAATGTCTTTCTGACGCTTTGCTCTGTTAATATTTTATGTCTTTTAATAAATTTTAAACTGTTTGGTGTTTTTCTCTCCTTGTCGGTGTTTGTTTGGATTGTCCTTCTGCCTGCCTTTTGGTATTTACATAAGATTTTTTAATCAAATATGGTTTAGTGGAAATATCAACCCCTCCAGCCTCCCTGTTATCTTCATGTTTACTGGCTTGAAGTTGCTCCCACCCTGTCCTGTCCCTTACTGCTGGCTAGGGTAGGGCGATATGGCCTAAAAAATATATATTTCTTTTTAATCACGCAAAAACACTTGTATAAGCAGTACACTTTTTTTTTTTCTTGTAATGCTGTATAGATGAGGCTGGGCAACTTTTGGTAAAATTCTTTTTGCTTCGTTGCGGGGGTTGACTTGTTGCCAGTGTTTGGAGGCTGCTGCCAGCCTGCGCATCTCGCTATATGCTTCTGCCTCTCGGCTGCATGCCTCTGTCCAAGATACTAAAATTAGGAACTGTTTTTATTTTTAAGTTTCTGTCCACCACAGGTTTCAGACATACTTTACAGTGGACATTGGTTTGTTCTATGATTGACTTTGCATGACCAAACCACTTCCAAATGGACTAAGGAGGTGATGGCAGTTTTCGAGATGAGCTCTTGACTTACTGACTAGTAATTTACAGAGCCCCTTTAGTAACAAAAAAACACTTATGCATATAAACAGTACAGTGGAATCCATTTGTTTTGACCATGGTTATAGAGCCGCTTGTATGGATAAAAAAAAGCTTAGGACAGAATCAATCCTGTACAAACACTGTTTAACTTCCTTATAGTAATCAACTAGTCAGCTTACAGTGTTAATTTTGAGGTTTTTGATATGTAACAACAGCAGTAACCCAGCTGCTTCTAGCTAGCTACCTGAGGCTAATGTTGCATGGAATTTCACAGGCTCTGTTTTAATTAGCTATTTTTCACTTTACCAATCGTTCGAAACCATAAATTTGAATTAATTGATAAAATTGATTTTATTGCCCAGCTTTCCCTGGCTGGCTTTTCCCTCCACTTTCCATCTGCAGCATCGTGCTGCTCTCCGTAAACCGATCTCCACAGCGTGTGAAGCCATTTCCCCTGGAATGAGGCCGCCCCCGCATGCAGGTGGACAGGCCCTGTTGGCATGGGGGCGATGGGGGTGGGGAGTAGCAAGCCCAGTCCTGTGTGTTTTTCTAAGCCCCCAGGTGTGGTTCCGGTCCCCATCCAGACGGGTTTCCACAGAGGTTGAAAGTCAAATCATCACTGTCAGAGAACACAGTTGTCTGTCATTTACCGTGAGGATGAGCTTTGCGAAACAGCAGCAGCTTACCTAGCGCAAGCTTATGAGGGAACTAGAACCTTTTGCAGCAGAAGTGTGTGTGTGTGTGTGTGTGTGTGTGTGTGTGTGTGTGTGTGTGTGACAACCCCCCCCCCAAGAAGGGCTGCAGCACGTTTTCCCTTCTTTCGGGGAAGTCAGGCTGGTCACCATAGCCAGCTTGGTTGGCTGTGGAGTGGGGTGGGGGGTGGAGGCAGTGAGGGGCTGCTGTTTTCTCAGTGTAACGAGGCAGAAATCCCGCCTCACCACTGCCGCGTCGCGATTCGCCTGCCGTGACACGAGGCCCGTCGGCGTGTGGGCCCCAGACTCGGCAGCTGACACGCTCAGCTCCACTTCTGCTTTGCTTTTCTTACTCTTTCATGACCTGGACTTGATTCTCCAGTGGAATCTTGCCTTTTGCATTGTTTGACGCTCTGCTAATCATGACCTGAGCAGGAGGTTTTAATGGTCCTGTCCTGTTTAAAATGAAGGTTAATGGTGTAAGACGACATGTTTCTGTGCCAATCTGAAAATCCTTTTTTGAGTATTTTATGCCAGCAGCCTTTCGGTGATTCTTTCACTCATAACACTGAAACTGATGGTAATTAGGGTTGCAGCGATTAGTCGATATAGTCGATAGTGTTTTAAGTCAATGCATGTTTTTTTTTTAATGAGATTACTTTTTTGATTTCTAAAACGCTTTCACTTCATTATAACATTGTCCTTCAATACTACTACGTAATTATGGTTATAGTTCATATCTCAAAACATAAGGTGGTTTGTACACACTGTGCAAGGTTTCGATGGCAAACCACAGGGCCACAACGGCTATACGCATGCTGTTCTGGTTGATGGACCATTGGAGTCGGCACCGTAAGTGTTGGTAATTTAATAAACATAAAAATAGACATTAGTAAGGGGAGCTTTTATTGTCGTCGTTGTTAAATAAACTCATTATTAAAGCCGTTGATTAAGTGTTTGAAAAATCATTAGGCTGGAATCTGGGCTTATTCTACGCCGACTGTGCCAGTGTGTGTGTTTGTGCACATTGGGCTTGTTGGGATGTGTTATTGTCGTAAAGTAAATCTGAAATAAGACACTAAGTGAAGAAAAAAAATCTGTAAATGGAAATAAAAATGAAAAACCTATATTTGCAAAAAATGTCAAACTTTAGACTGCAAAAAGTGCCGCCACACCAAAGACGTCTTTTCATCTCTCATAACCACAGTGTCTCCTCTTACTGGCTGTGGTTGTGGAGTTGTCCCTCTGTCTGCTGCCGCTTCCATGATTTACCAAAACCGCCCTCCGCTAATGGAATTTAATAAGCATACGGATATGCCGAATTTATGCAAATTACTAACTTTTGGACATCACGATACGCCTCTCAATAATATTTTAGACATAGTACAAATCTGCTAATCTAAATGTTGGTTTAAGTACCATATGTATGGTGCCGAAAAGCCGGCATCCCTTATCTAAAGTCCTGCAATGACATGCAGCTTGTTCTTGTCAAAATAAAATTAAATGAAACCTGTTCATTTTTTTTATTTATTTTTTTCGAGAAATGAATCGTTTAGATTAAAAGCCGTTAGTGGCAGCCCTAATGGCAATACATTAGTTGTCTCTTTCTGATACATCTCTGGCTCCTGTTGTCGTTTCTTTTGTGAGGGGGGGGTGGCTGTGTCTGCTGCCTGTGCTTATGTCATGACCTTCTGCTGGCCCGTTTTCTAGGAACGGGGTTGAGGTAATGGATCACATGGCTGCAAACAGCTTGAAGCAGGAGATTTACTGTGTGGCTACACCCATCCTCCCCCCCCCCCCACACCTTCCGAGTCCACACCACATTCCAACGCTCTGTCTGTGCTGCGTAAACTTCCTGTGGTGTGTATGCTGTATGCGTTTCATGAGCATCAATCCATCCATCCATCCATCCATCCATCCTCATGGGCTATCTCCAGGGACATGGAGTCCTCCCTGGCATGGGATGCCCCCCCCCCCCGGCCAATCGATCGCCCAAGAAAAAATCAATCGGTGGCCCTTGGTAGTGTCACCTTCTTAAGATCTTGGTTCCATCTTTAATTTCAAGGCAGTGTCCTGTACCCCCCCACCCTCCTGCAGCTTTGCTGGACATTGTGGTCCGTTGACTGTAATTTCATCACCCCCAGTGCTTAGTACCGGCGCCGGGGTGGGGGGGGGGGGTGGGCGGGTACAGTACACTATCTGCCTTTAAGGCTTTCCCAGTAGGACTCCTGAGGTCACTCGTCTGCAGTTTCTCCTGCGTCTTTCTGATGGTAACAGGACCTCCTTGTGCCCCCCCACCCCACCCCCATACGCTTTGGGTCGGCGTCCGTGTCAAACTCGCATGTGGTGTGATGGGTGGCCACACTCCGTGTGCCTGTAAACTGATCTGGGGGAGTAGCAGCAGCCCAGAGGCGGGGTCGGCGAGGTCATGTGGCTGCTCCTTAGTCATTTGGGGCCTGCTGGGATGGACGCACGCATACACGCATACATGCATGCATTTGGATCCACATATTTGTATGGACTGTCCATCCAGGGATGGCGGGCATAACCCTGATCCCAACTATGATTATCCTTAAGACCTTTCCCAGTCCTAACTGTAAGTATAAGTAGTATAATGGCGCTTTTCCACTGCATAGTACGGCACAGCACGGTTCAGTTCAGCTCACCTTGGTTTGGCTCAGTTCGGCTCGGTTTGTGTTTCGACTGCAGTTTAGTGCCGCTTTAGAGTGGGCGGGATTATTCACGTGTCGT
>JAODKN010000002.1:18961182-18974313 GCA_026774425.1 Petrocephalus zakoni
CTTCTCCTCCTCCTACCTTCTGCTGTGTCTCCCATGTCCCTCTCTGCTGTCCTCCCCTCCCCCCACCTGCGGCCTTGTACTCAGGGATGGAAACCCCCCCCCCCCCCCTAGCTTCTGAACGGTTCCCTACCATCACCTAATCTGTCATCACCAAATTTCTACAGGTAAAATGCAAGTTACCCTCATGATGAGTCACTTACGTTTTGAGTTCTGTCGAGACTGTGGGCTCACTCGATGAAATGTGTGTAGATGAGACCGTTATTAGATGTGTTTGTAGTTTGTAATTCTCCTCTCAGGGGAGCATTATGATTTCTTTTAGGTAGGTGTCTGTTTTCACGAAGCCTCCTGACTAGGGCTCAATGATTTATCGGTTTCAAATCGGAATCGCGATTTGAAATAATTGTTAGCAAATCACAAAAGCTGCGATTTAGGACATGAATTATACAGCACATTTGTATAATCGGTTTAAAACCTGTTGTGAGAATAGTTTTACAAATTTATTCTGTCCTCCTTATGTGACAGTCGGTCTCACCAATCAGAGGTGGCCTAAAGTGACTGCATATACGCCCACAAACACAGACCCAAGGAAAACGTTACATTCGCAGGGCAAAAAAAATATTGGTTCCACTGCTTTCATAGTCAGAGATTGTTTACAAAAAGGTCCTATTATTAGGGGTCCAAGCAGCGTTAGCCACAAGATCCTTAATGGATTTATTACTGGGATTGCTTTATTTTAAATACTTTACTTAACAACGCAGTTGCGGCTTTTGTGATAGTAGTTTTATGCATCATTCTCTGCTAATTTGACCCTTGTGTGCTTGTGGGACTTTCCAGAAGCATGTTCCTAAGGGTAAAAATTGGCCGAGCGCTGTTTGCAAACGCGGCACTTAAAATGTGCATGTAAAATGCAATCACTTTACCATGTTTGTTAACATGTTTTGTTAGAATAAGTACATTTAAGATTCAATTAAGAATGAAAATATTATCTTTGGATTAATGTATAGCGCAGTTCAGATTTCAATGTACGGTTGTGCTCAATCACAGTGTTTTATGCACATATACTGAATGAGTTTAAAAACATTGCGAATCAAATCGCAATCGCAATACCTGTCAGGTAAATTTTTTTCTTAAAATCGTTCAGCCCTGCTCCTGACCCCCACCTTTGTCGTCGTCCCTGCAGATCTCTGGGGCCTGGCTGCTGAAATGGTTCGGGGATGACCTGTCAGGAGAGGTCCCCAACAAACAGACGGCCACTCGACCTCCAGATCCCGTACTCGACGTCCCCTCCGGTCCAGCGGCACCCCTGCAAATTTGTCAAGCCTACCCAAACACCAAGAACTTAAAGTTGGGGTGGGGGGTGGGGGGGTGGGGTGGGTCGGCAGGGTGGGTAGGGCGCGGTGGGGGCTGACGGAGGGTACTCCCGTCCAGAGCTCCGGGCCAGCCCGCGATATCCCCCGCCGACACCACACCCACCCTCCTGCGATGGTGACATGAGCGAGGCCTGATGCCGGAGAATCAGTGCCAAGCCGCCACACCGTTTTCCGCTCAGAGGCCGCTGCTGCCGCCGCCCTCGGCCCAACGGTCGTCCTGGGACCGAGTGGGGCAGATGATGCTGGTCTGTGGGCGTCTTCGGCGGTCTTTCCGCCAGCCCACCCTTCAGACCAGCCTCCTCCTTCTCTTTGCCTTCTGCATGGTCAGCGTTTTTGTCTCTGCCTACTTCCTGTATGGTGTCAAGAGGGAGCTGGAGCCCGCGGGAGGAGCAGCGGCCGTAGACGGTGCTCCAGCCGACTGCGACGACCCCAAGACCACCCCATCAAGGCTCCTGCCCCTGAAGACCGCCCGGCCGGCGGACACGGCGCGGACCGACCCCGTCGTGCTGGTCTTTGTGGAGAGCCTTTACTCGCAGCTGGGCCAGGAAATTGTGGCTATCCTGGAGTCTAGCCGTTTTAAATACCGGACCGAGATCTCGCCCGGCAAGGGCGACATGCCCACACTGACGGACAAAGACCGTGGTCGCTTTGCACTGGTCATCTACGAGAACATCCTCAAGTACGTCAATCTGGATGCTTGGAACCGGGAGCTCCTAGACAAATACTGTGTGGAGTATGGAGTGGGTATCATCGGCTTCTTCAAGGTGAGCGATCTGTCCGGATGCCGGGGGAAGGGGGCTGGAGCCACAATGCCAGGCATTTCAGCTTCTCTGAGTCGCTTTGGTGGAATTTTGTATTGCGAGGGTCTCACGTGGCGTTCTCCGGCCCAGATGGTTCCCTGATCGCCCTCCCCCCCCCTCCCCCTCGGGGGGCTCTGTCCACCTGTTCCTCTCATCTTCTCTGACTGCCTCTCGCCTCCACTCTTGCCAATGCGGCGAAGGCCAGCTGGTTTCTTAGACCTCGTTCTTTCTCCTCTTCAGCACGGTGTGTGTGTGTGTGGTAACTGAGGAAGAGAGACAAGGTTAGCAATTGCTGACGTTCTCAGGCCTAGTGATTGGATTAATGAAGCTTTGAAAGCCTTGGTGGGCGGGATTACTGACCGTTGGAAAACTTTTCCCTTCAGTTACTCCCACCCGAGGAAGAATGCCTGATTTTTCCGCTCCTTGGTCAATTGTGTGGGGGGCTTGGGGTGTGTCTATTCTGACCTTTTCTGTCATGGACATGCAATAATGATTCGTGAACATGCAGCGATGTTGGCCCCCTCTGGCCTTTTGATGTACCACTACAAAAAGTCTGTCTCTCATTTGCCTGGGAACAGTTGCCCCCAGGTGGCGCCAGGTCGTCAGCTCCTACGATAGCCCTGCCACCTTAACCCCAGCCGCGCGCCCATCCCAACCTGCATGACACCACTCATTTGCTAGGGAAAGGGGGTAGGATGTCCCCTTCGCTGTGTACTGTTGACGTCAGACGTTCACCCCCCCCCCCCACTCCCCGCCCCTCTTTCCCGTCACTGGACCCTGAATGCCGCTCACGCCTCATTGCCTCCTGGGCCCAATCTCGGCCTCTTCAGAAAGGATAACAGGCCCCCGGGGCGCCGGCGTGAACAGACCCGCTCTGTTTGTGTTCCCCCAGCCGCCCGCTGCGCTGCCCCCACCCCCCCCCCACGCTGTCCTACTCCTCCGCCGCAAATATTTTCCCTCTCGCCAGCGCTTCGCGGCCCGCGGTTGACAGAGTGCCCTCCGAAGGATAAGACGGGGCAGGAGGAGAGGCCCTTTGCAATCAAGATATCAGCAGTGCCCGTAGCACTCTTGTTTGCTGGAGTCCCATCAGTCTCCCTGTAGTCCTCGTGCCTAATCCCATGCTCATATCGACGTGTAATTGCGGTGAAAGCCCCGCCTCCCCCCGCGCCATCCCCACTCCATTCTCCGTGTAATTGCTAGCAGCCAGCCACACGTGAAGCGCGGCTGTCCTCGGAAATGTCTTTGTTACCCAGGCCACCGTCTAATTAGCCCCAGGGCCCGCGAGATGTCTTCCCCGCCGACGGGAAGGCGGTAGTGCCTGGGTGGCAGATCTGCGGCGGCCTGACTTACGCAACCACGTGGAAAGAGGCAAGAGGGAGATGAGCGAGGGGTACCGAAGGTGTTTTTTTTGTGTAAACTGACAAAAATGGACTGGCTGTCGGGTTTGGGTATCTCTTGTAGGGTGGGGGGCAGTCAGTGACGCCGACAACCCCGTGAATCGATGATTAACACTGCTTTCATAGCATTTTTCTGACATTTACATGGAGTCTAGAGGTGCCAAGTGTTGACAGGAAGGTGGTGTGAAGGTGCAAAACAATTGTTTTAACCTGAGGGGTTCTGTTGTTTTTTGGACTGACAATGTGGGGGTAGAGGGGGAAGCGGTCACAAAAAGGGTCTGCTGTCAGAAACTGAGCTGCCTTTTTATAAAGGAATAGAAGTGTGGTCTGTCTCTTTCATCTTGCTCCTCGGTTCCTGAGGCTCTTGTGGAGGACGGGCGCTGGCCCATAACGAGGGGACACGGCCCAGTGGTTCGGGGGACAGACTGACTGTGACGACGTTGCAGTGAACATAGAGCGTTGTTAGAGGAGTGCTGCTGTGGTCCCTGGGGATTTTTGGTGGGGGTGGTGGGCGGGCTTCCCATAATGTCGTACTGTCCCGATGCCCTGCTGTCCTTTGCCTGGGGTAGAGTTGGGGGATGAGGGGGCATTGCATCAGCCTCAAAATTCTTATTCCTCACGTTTCCATCTTGTTTCATAGACTGAGCCACAGGGACCACAGGGAGTGTGGGGGCCTGGGGGGAGGGGGAGTTGTTCTGGATGAATGCTTTATATCACGGGTTCGATTTGAATGTTGACTGTCTCATGTATTTTATTCTACTTTCATTTTCCCAGAATGCATTTGGGTTTCACGGTCTCGGCACACACTTTTACAGCGAACACTGTTACGCCTGTGCTCCGGAGCTGTTTAAGGAAAATGCTTTCAGTTCGCTTTTTGCAATTCTGATTTGCCTTGCATTTTAGACTGCTCACTATATCCAAAGGGATGCTGTACTCTTTGCCTGGCTAAAGCAGGGCCTGAGCCTTAAGTTTAGGAGAGCCGATTCTTGACTGCTACGACACCTAGTGGCAGCTTTGCTCCTTCTCTCTGCAGGCCAATGAGAACAGCCTACTGAGTGCCCAGCTGAAGGGCTTCCCCCTCTTTTTGCATTCAAACTTGGGCCTAAGAGACTGTAGCGTGAACCCCAAGTCGCCCCTCCTCTTCATCACCCGGGCCCGGGAGGTGGAGCGCGGGCCGTTGCCTGGCGACGACTGGACCGTGTTCCAGTCCAACCACTCCACCTATGAGCCAGTGCTGCTGGCCAAGACCAAATCGGCGGACAGCCTGCCAGCTCTGGGCGTCAGCCCCGCCCTACACACCTCCGTGGTGCAGGACCTGGGCCTCCACGACGGCATTCAGCGCGTCCTCTTTGGAAACAACCTCAACTTCTGGCTGCACAAGCTGGTCTTCGTGGACGCCGTGTCCTTCCTGACGGCCAAGCGCCTCTCACTCTCCCTGGACCGCTACCTGCTAGTGGACATCGACGACATCTTCGTGGGCAAGGAGGGCACCCGCATGAAGGTGTCTGATGTGAAGGTGCCCGCTCCCGTTTTATCCTATTGGTGGGGCAGAGGGATTGTGGGACGTCTTTAGGTATGATAGGTCTGCCGTTCACATTATTGGTTTTATTCTGGTCAAATTAAGGCGAAACCTTTCCTCAAGGGTACAGCATCAGAATCTTATGACAAGTGAATCTGTGTGCAGACCTGCCCTCTATTGGGGGTGTTTTATTTCTTGAGGCAAACAGCAGTGTGCGATGCTATCTTTGTTTATCCTCCACCCCCCACCTGCCAAGTGTCCATTTGGAGCACAGCCACTCAGGACAGCGAATTTCGGCCGTGGGTGCGTGTGGTATTTCCTGCAGTGAAGGAAGTCTCTCATTAATTATTCTCCTAGAATCAGTACAGGTCCCAAGGGGTGTCCTTAAACTTGTTAGTTACTGGGCCCAAAAGGTCAGCAAAGGGGAGCCCCCACCCCACCCCCCCATTGCTGAATGGCAGGAGATACTGGTGCCTGAGTGGCATTTAAGCTATGATGTAGGCACTCCTGGGATGCTGGGATTGGTCGAGCTTGTTGTGCATGCTGTTGCAGTCAGGTGACTTTGCCGTGATCTGAACAGGCGCTCCTGGAGACGCAGAATGACCTTCGTGCCCACGTCCCCAACTTCACCTTCAACCTGGGCTTCTCGGGACGGTTCTTCCATGCAGGTGTGCCACCTTTCTGAGTTAATATGGACCCCTACCCTCCCACCCTATCTTGCTTCTTTTAACGTATTCAGGCCATGGCTGCTTTTAGATTGCGTCTCTCTCTCTCCCTCGCTCCCTCTCCCAGGTACAGAGGAGGAGGACTTGGGCGATGACCTACTGCTGTCCTTTGTCAAGGAGTTCTGGTGGTTCCCCCACATGTGGAGCCACATGCAGCCACACCTCTTCCACAACCAGACCGTGTTGGCTGAGCAGATGCTGCTCAACCGCAAATTTGCCGCGGTGAGTCGGGACGGCCAACAGGGCGCGCCACTTCCCACAGTGTAAACAGCTCCCAGATTCTTAATGCTTTCTGCATGCACTTTCGTGCACTTCCGGGCTGGCGGCAGTTGTCAACGCGGCAGTTTGTGTCCATGCTACATTTGCATGCGGATGGTCGCGGTCGCTGCAGGCGTGCAGCAGTGATATTTCACCAGACCAGTAGAAGGCAGATGTATTGCAACTAACGTATACAAGTGTACATGTACAAGTACATTAGTCAAGGCTTTGGCGTTAAGGTTTTACCAGCATACAATGGTTTTTTCAGATCCTTGACAAAATTTAGCAGGGTGCCCTTGGTGTAATGTCTTGGTGTAGTGTCTTCCTCTACTCTTTCATTGTTGACTTATGATCTGTGAAAGTCCACGCTGCCACCTACTGGAAACACCTAATCAAATATCTTGCACATGCCCGGCCGCTGCACGTGGTTCCCACTTGATGTAGAAATCTGGGCTACACGCACATCGACTGCGGTCGGTCGCCGCCAAACCCCTAATGACTAAATCTGCATCACGTGCCCTCGTCCGCAGCCGTAAGACCAGAATGTGGAGTTAAATGGCTCACCAGCAGGGTGCTGTGTTTAGCCCCCCAAGGTGGAGGACAAAATGTAGAGGGTGTCTAAATAAGTACCGGCATGTCTGAGACTCCACCGACTGTCTCTTGGGAATTATTCTAAGTGGCTGAGCAGGTATGAAATAACAAGTTGTGTGTGTGGATATATATATATATATCTCAGAGGCGAGAGCTTTCAGCTGTAGGTGTCAGTGCCGATGGAACTCGTCGCCGGACGTTTCGATGATAAATGGCCCGAGCACATTTGCGTGTCTCCTCTGTAGGCACACAATGATGGCGCCGATGATGTGGGCAGCAAAGCGTGACTTATGCTGTTTGTTTACAAAGGCTTTCAGAGGAAATGAAGAATTCCTTGGGGGGGGGGGGTGTGCTGTACGAACCTGACTCACTGCTTCCTGTTCGCCCGTCTCCAGGAGCACGGGATCCCCACCAACATGGGGTACGCCGTGGCCCCCCATCACTCAGGGGTGTACCCGGTTCACGTGCAACTCTACGAAGCCTGGAAGATGGTGTGGGGCATCAAGGTGACCAGCACGGAGGAGTACCCCCACCTGAAGCCCGCCCGCTTCCGCCGCGGCTTCACCCATGACGGGATCAGCGTAAGGCTCCTCGGCGTTGCTCCCGCTCACGCCGGGTCGCCGTTGTACAGAGCACCCCCACAAGCCTCGCTTGCTCCTTCATTCCCCACTCCCTCTATAAATTCGTCTTCATCAGTTCTTCATGTCCTGACTCCCAGCATTTCCATTTCCGGGCCTCTTATTGGCAGTCTTTCTTAACGCCAGCCCCCGCCTGTATTCCAGCTGGTTCCCTCGGCAACGGCGTTCACTGCGGACAGTCGCGGCCCGCAGCCTTTCACGTGGACGTCCGTTCGGCTGATCCTGTGTGCTGTATGTCCCCCTCGTTGGCAGGTCCTCCCCCGGCAGACATGTGGCCTGTTCACTCACACCATCTTCTTTAAGGAGTACCCTGGAGGTCCCAAGGAGCTGGACAAGCTGATTAACGGAGGAGAGCTGTTCCTCACCGTCCTTCTTAACCCTGTGAGTAACCATGGAGACCCCCCCCTGCCCATTTGCACCACAGGGGTATGTTTTCTCAGAGAACTAAAGTTTAATATTTGCAGAGATTCTTGGAAAAATGACTCCGTAATCGTTTTTTTGCACAGTAGCAAACTATGGTTGCCCGTCTTGCATTAGTGAGTAGTCAGTAGCTCTGGGATTAATCCCCCCTATATATTTAATATTTCATTTTCCTGCTGACCCCCCAGCATTTGATCTCCCTTCCAGATCAGCATCTTCATGACCCACCTGTCAAATTACGGCAACGACAGGCTGGGTCTCTACACTTTCAAGAACCTGGTCAGGTTCCTGCAGACCTGGACCAACTTGAAGCTACAAACACTGCCCCCTGTCCAGCTGGCTCAGCGCTACTTCCAGATCTTCCCTGAGGAGAGAGACCCGCTATGGCAGGTGAGAAACTCTAGACTGGCGCCCACGCAGATGCAGTGATTAGCATAGCTAGTGGGTCCTTCCTCCCGGCCTGATGGGAGCTTAGTCTGCCCTCTTCACAGAATCCTAATACTCCTTTTTCACGTTTCGACAGGATCCCTGCGAGGACAAAAGGCACAAAGACATCTGGTCCAAAGAGAAGACATGCGACCGGTTCCCCAAGCTCCTGATCATCGGCCCACAGAAGACGGGTGAGCTTCTTGGAGCCCCCTGCAGGCCACAGAGAGAACTGTGGGCACTCTATAGGAGGAATGGCCTTCTGCCAGAAACCTTTTATGCATTTCTGAGGAAACTGCAGATATGTGTTTGTTTTGTTCTGATGACAGTGCAGAGATCGGGAATTCCTGCCCGAGATAATCACATTGACAAGTTTGTCTCTAGGGACTGATTTTCCCCATAAAATGGTACTGTTAATCTTCTCATCAGTAAGGGTTAGGGTTACTCATTTGATGGTATATTTGCCGAAGTTTATTCAGCTGTGACATTACTGTGGGAGGTGTATGGGCAGTTGGGTGCTGGTTGGGGGGGGGCTTCTCAGTTTCATCACCTGTCACAGATGTTGTTCAGCTGCCCCCAGCATGTGCCGGAACCGACTGACCCGGAATGGGGCCCCCCTTATTCTGCCCCTAATCCGGCATGCTGGGGGGGGGGTCATTCATGCCCGTCTCTCTGCCCAACGGCATGCGCCCTCACTCCCCGCCACGTTAATTAGCTGTTACACAACCATCCAACTGTCTCCTCGTGGGAGTTATTCCGCTGGTCCGTTCCAGATGGCCCAGTTCTGTTCTTCATGCAGCTGTTGTTCACCCCCGCACCCCCGGTCTGCTTGCTCCTAACAGGCACCACCGCCCTCTACCTGTTCCTGGGTATGCACCCGGACCTGACCAGCAACTACCCTAGCAAGGAGACCTTTGAGGAGATACAGTTCTTTAACGGCCACAACTACCACAAGGGAATTGACTGGTGTGTGGCCCCCACCTCACCCCACCAATATGAACATCAATCATGCTGTTTTTTTTTTTTTTTGGTAAATTGTGATAATTTTAAAAAAGGTTGTTTTTTTTTTTTTTTAATACTGTTAACATACAAGGCCCAGTGGCCAGGACGGCTGGGCAGCACACTGGCACCAGAGCGAGTGTGGGCCCCTCCAGCCCAGGTGTGCTCTGCAGCCGGAGGGAAATGGAGGCACCATCACCAAATTTAGTTTGCCTCTGTTTTGGTAGAAGAAATACTTTCGGATATGGCTGTGCTGTGCCACACTTTCAAGGTGATAATTGTAAATTGCGGCTTTTTTTAAATGCCATTGACATGAAGGTAAATGCCTTAATGATGACAAAGAGCTTTACTTTGAGGTGCTGAAGGCTTTTATTAGCACTCTCTCACTTTTAGCCCCCCCTCCCCCCAGCAGGCTCATTAAATCCCCCCCCTCTGAGAAAAGATGACCCTGAGGGGGTTTATCAGCTCAGGGACATGTCCGTCATGGTCCCTGCCAAATGCAGACCTCATAGCTGGTGTTCTCTCTTCCCGTTTAGCTCTGCCTCTCTAATAGTGTGATTTCTGTGCTGAAGTCTCTAGAGTAATCAAAGCACTAGTCATGTGTCCTTTTCTGAAAGAAAGTGCACCTGATTAGCTTACTTATATAGCTGGGGGGCAGGGGGGGGCAGGGGTGTTGCTCCTGCTCCTCAAGCCTCGGGTAGCCAGAGGGCCCGCGACATAATGACCATGAGTATGTTGTAGTCTGACGGGCTGATTGGACTGGTGCTCCCCCTGTTATGGAGCTGATCAGCCGTGTCGCGTGGGATGCAGAGTGCCTGCCACCTGTCGCGGGAACACTGAAGCACCGTGTGACATCTCCACTCATGTTCAAGTTAATCTCCACTCACCTCCCTTCTTCTCCGCACCTCACAGGTACATGGAGTTCTTTCCCTTGCCGTCCAACACCAGTTCGGACTTCTACTTTGAAAAGAGCGCCAATTACTTTGACTCTGAGGTGGCCCCGCGGCGGGCAGCGTCCCTCCTCCCGAAAGCCAAAATCATCACCATTCTGATCAGCCCCGCTGACAGGGCGTACTCCTGGTACCAGGTCAGCCAGCTGCCGTGTTGGAGCTCCGCACATGCTGGGTCATAGATGGCTGGTTCAGATCAGCCAAGGAGCCCCCTCCCAAGATTTAAGCCATTTCATTCCTGTTTGTCCTTTTTTTGTGCTTGAACTACTGGGAGGGCACTCTGTACAGGCCCAGTCAAAAATATGGACACATCAACCTATAGAAAGGTTATTTGTGCTGTTATCTACATTTTAGAATAGTTATTGAGAAATCAAAACTATAAAATGTCATGGAATTATGCACTGACCAACAAAGTATTAAGCAAAAATGTGATGGGGGAGGTCTGCTCTCTGCGTTGGGACTCGGCTGGTTGCTGATATCAAATCCTGTGCTTGGCAGAGTGATTCCACCATTGGGCCCTTGAACATGGCCCTTAACCCCAATCATTGCAGGAATTGGCTGCCCCTACTGTCTCCTCTATGCCAGTCCCCTGAGGTTGCCTGCTGGGATGCTTTTCCAGCTGTCCTGAATGAGTTCCCTCACATGCTGAGCACTCTGGTCAAACTCCTCCTCCAAAACCAGCTCTGCTGTGTTTAGGTCAGGTAGCCCAGTCATGTGATGTGACGCTCACTCTCCTTTGTAGGCAGCTTGATGTGTCCAAACTTTTGACTGGTATATACATGCATGTTTCTTTTTCGGTGGTGGAGGGGAGTGCTGCTGCAGGATACAAACATATTTTCTCTTCTCCAGTCACCCACATTGCCGCTTGGAAGGGGAGGTTTGTCTGATTGGCTGCTAGCATTGACATAACCCCTCCCCCCCGACTCCACCCACAGCATCAGCGTGCTCACGACGACCCTGTGGCGCTGAAGTACACTTTCCACGACGTCATCACAGCTGCCCCCGACGCCCCCATTAAGTTGCGGGTGCTGCAGAACCGCTGTCTGGTGCCCGGCTGGTATGCCACACACCTGGAACGCTGGCTAAGCCAGTACCATCCCAGCCAGGTGAGCAACAGGGTCCCGGGGTCCTGTCTGCCAGGAGCTGCCTGAGGAGGACAGGACTTGTGACCCAGTTTTTAATCCCCCACTTCCCCAGGTCATGGTCCTGGATGGGCATGTGCTCAGAACAGACCCTACATCTATGATGGACAAGGTCCAAAAGTTTCTCGGCCTGCCGAATATCGTAAACTACCACAAAATCCTGGCGTGAGTTTCTGGTCGCCGCCGCGCTCTTTCCCGAGGGAAACTGTGGAAATCTCCTACCCCCCAAAAAACACAATAAGGGCCTAGTAGAGACGCTAGATGTTGAGACTATCCAATTTAATAATTAAAAAATCACAATAATTTTCTGAATGGCTTTAATGGGTTTGGTGCTGTTCTTTGTCCAGTTTTTCCAAACCAGTTTTTGAAGGGGGGGGGGTGCTGCCTGATGTAGTAGTTTTCCTCACTTCCCCTGACTGCCTCTCCTCCCTTCCTCACTCTCTCTGATCTTCTGCCCTTCTTCCCTCCCTCCCTCCTCCCTTCCTACCTTCTCACTTCACCTTTCATCTCCCCTTTTTTCACCACTCCACACACATCACGGGCACGTAATTAGGAACCCTGACAAGTGGATGGCAGCATCCGTTTCTTCACCTCCCCGGTGAGCCCCAAAAACGCCCCACGCACCCCTGCCCTGTTGCCCAGCCCGGAGCCTGACTCTCTCTGTCTGTCTGTCTCTCTCTCTCCCTCCACTCAGGTTTGATCCCAAGAAAGGCTTTTGGTGTCAGCTTCTGGAAGGGGGCAAGACCAAGTGCCTAGGAAAGAGCAAGGGCCGGAAATACCCAGAGATGGACTCTGATGTGAGTCGGCAACCGGATACACTGACCACCCCCACACACACACACACACACACACACACACACACACACACACCATGCCACTGACACTCCGAGGAACCATGGCTGCTCTACTCAAAACAGCTCTTAGTGTTATGTCCTAGTTTAGTTTTTATCAGGCTCATGTGAGTGTTTTGGTTCTGACACTGGGGTCCCCTTACCAGTTCTGTCCCAGTTACACCAGTCGCCACCACCCTACGTCCCCTGATTTGTGTCTTGTCCAGCTCGCAGCTGTCAGCTGCTGATTGAGCAGAGGCTCCGCCCCTCTGCCGTCATTGGTTATGCTGGGGGGGCGGGGCCGGGGCCTGCAGATGTTACCTTAGGAGTCCTTGGAATGGCATTTGTTCGTCTGCGCCTGGCGGGGAGAGTCAAGTTAATGAGTCGGGAGGATGCAGGTGACTTGTGCCCCCGGGAGGGTGTGTGAGAGGCGGGCTCCGGCTGGCTGGGAAGCCATCTGTCTCCCAGAGCCCTGGGGCCGCCGGTGTGTCCTCCACGCCCGAGTTCCACTTGCCAGCTCAGCGTTGGCGCCCTTCCCGCAGGTGCTCTCTGGCGCCGAACCGGAACTCTCCGGTCACGCCGCCCCCACAAGGCCCTTCCTCGTGACACTGCGTCTCTGGGCGGTTACCTATTACCGGGTGTTTCCAGGAGCCTGGAGCTTTACTTCACTGTTAAGGCCATTATGAGCTGCATTCGTCACGACAAGGAACCAATCAAGTGGTCGTTTAGTCAGGGGCGGGCGCCGATGGTGAATGGGCTCAGGCCTTCCAAATAAACACACGCGTGCACACATTATAAATGTATGCATGTGTGTGTAATTACACACACACACACACACACACACACACACTCACTCACTCACCGGCCAACTGCTCGTTGACGCAAATTACTGATCAGCCAATCACATGGTGGCAACTCAATGCATTTAGGCATGTTGAAATGGTCAAGACGAACCGCTGCAGTTCAAACCGAGCTTCAGAATGGGGAAGAAAGGTGATTTAAGTGACTTTGAACTTGGCATGGTTGTTGGTGCCAGACGGGCTGGTCTGAGTATTGCAGAAACTGC
>JAODKN010000002.1:19024727-19035718 GCA_026774425.1 Petrocephalus zakoni
TCCACGTTGTTTTTCTAATTGTAAATCTAAATCTAATAAGAATTCATTTTCTATTTTTCAGTGTTTAAGATTGTTAATTTTAAAAACAAATGACCAAGTGGTTAAGTTAATTTCCATTATATCTTCTTATTCTTTGGTATTTAGGTTCAGGTATTTAATAACCACGAAGCATCGAACAATCTCATTACCTCAATCACTATGGATGTAGTTTATTTAACCCTCTGTGTCGTAAAAGTAACAACATATTTTATTCATAAATATAGGTTTTATGCACTTAAAAGTATCGAACGCAAAAATCGAAAATCGCATCGCAATCGCAATATTTGTCAGAAAAATCGCAATTAGGTTTTTTCTCAAAATCGTGCAGCCCTAGTCCAGAAGCCATCAAGGGATCAATAACATGTACACCATTCGGGTAACAGTATACCCTGGTTCGATGGACCACCTTAGCCACTTGTTTTAACTCTGAGCTCAGCATTTGTCTATCACATCAAGACATCAATAGCAGAAAACCCAAAAAGTGAAAGACTTAACCATTACCCTAACCCTAACTCCAACCTCAAAGAGTCAAAGATCTCACCCTAACCCAAAGAGTTAAAGACATAACTCTAAACAGAAGAGTCAAAGACCTAACCCTAAACCAAAGAGTCAAAAACCTAACCCTAACCCTAATCCTAACCCCATCCATCCACATATTCTGGACAGGGGGGTCAGGATCCCTTCACATGGAGCAGAGGTTCATCCAGCCCAAGATGCCAGTCTATCACAAAGCACATACACAAAAGGCAATTACTTCATGTCTTTGGACTGTGGGAGAAAACTGAATTAAGCAGCGAAAACCTGCACAACACAGGAGGAAAATGCAGACTCCACACACAGAGAAAAGAGGTGGGATTCAAACCCCAACCCTGGAGGTGTGAGGCTACATTGCTATACACTGAGACACCTTGCCTCTGGAAACTCGTCAAGAAGATAATTTATTCTTGACTTAATTACATGAATATTGGATGATAAGTGGTTAGATTCACTTTTACAACCCTCATGAAAACGGTCTTCCCAGAGTGAATGTCTGATTATTTCTCAAGGTCACTGATATTCAGCCACCCTTTTTCTCTTATCACCCTGATTAAAATCCAAAAAGAATTTTGGCAGAGGGGTAAAATAATCCAGCGTGTGATGTTTCAAGCACTCAGTGCCACGTAGGGTAGCCAGGAAAGCCGGGGAAGGGGAGGCTCCAACACAACGCAGATTTTTACATAACGGCACCTGCCTGTCAACATGACCTATTTAAAACAGGTTCTGGTTCCTCCGCGCAGTGGACGGGCCGGTCTGACGCCAAGCCGCTAGCTCCGTGTCACTGGAGTCCCGGCTGTGCCGTCGATTCAGCGGATCCGGATGCTGATCTGGAAAGAGCAGGAGTAGGCGTGTGGATTCAGAGATGGACGCTGGTAGAAGTGTTCCCAAGTCCACCTCCACATGCGTGCTCGTACAAGGTGTCCAGGCAGACTCAGAGATTCCGCTATTGTATAAAGATGAATAATCTCATCCGCAGAGGAGAGCGCGTAATAAAAGCCACCATCTCCCAATCAGATACATAACCATCTTCCATCATTTCCACTGTTCCGCGATCATGGTGTTTCACATCCGGTCACCCACCGTATCTGCTTCATACCTTCACTGTCTTCATAAGCTGGTTTGCACATCCACAACTGTATATGTTTCTTATTTGTACATCATATTCCTATCTCTCTACCCCCTCTTGCTTTCCATGAGATACTTGTTTATGTGATTTTTCTGCTTGTCTTGTTTGTAGTAGCAAGTATTTCAGGATCAGCTCAAAACTCAATAGGCAGTAAGGGAGACTCGAACTACGCATGTTGGTAGAGTCCAGCTCACTTCTGGCATGCTGCCCTCTTTTGGCTGGGGGACTAAAGTTGGCTCGAGTCTCCTTACCATGTTTGTCTCCCACCTTTTTCCTCCAGCCCTTGACACGTCACCATGCCACCACCAGGGAGCATGGTGCTTAAGGAACTGAAATAATACCAAAAAAATACTCACAGGGAACTGCAGGTTCATTGCTGAGGTGTGAACCTGCATTCTGCAATCTAAGTGCTTCCAGATTTAAAACTCGGCTTCCTTCATATAAAGGAATTATGATGCTTATAGCAGATCAAACTCAAGCCCCCTTTTTATGGCAGCCCAACTGCAGGGATTCCTGCAATCAAACCCTACGACTAGCTGACTGACCTGCTAAACAGCACATTACCAATATCTTATGAATGATGTTCATTTGGATGTTTGATGATTATTTTTTTAAATATCAAATGAGAGATGAGTTGCTAGTCATCAGTCGTGATCGGCAGGGGTCAGAATGTGTCGTATGACTCCCCCCCCCCCCCCTCGGTTTCCGTGCGCAGCAGGTTGTGAGGCAGTGGGAGAGGGGCCAGCCATCTTGCACCGCGGATACAGGACTGGACTCCGTCCCGCCATCTGTACCAGTCTGTCAGCCCTCGCCAGCAGCCGGCTCAGCCTGCACTGGTACCAGGAGTGGCGAGCTGCTCTTTCCTGCTCCAGAGCGGCAGTGGGCTTGGCGGGGGGGGGGGGCATTTCCGGGATGCCGCAGCATGTCCCTGGTTCTGGGGAGCACGGACGCCACTTAGCTGCGTGTCAGGGGGCCGGCAGGGAACCGGGGCAGCTAACGGCATGCGAGACGTAAGAGCGGGAGGCTTGATGGCAGGGAGAGGACAGATGGTGGATCGCCGAGGCGAGGCAGATCACGGAAAAAACAAACCGCTCTCATGCGCCTTCTTCCACAATTATGATATGTCAAATAGATGCCAAGCAGCAGTTGTGAAAAAGCCGTGTCAGCTCTGTGTCTGTGGGTCTCTGTCAGTCCTCTGTCTGCCCCCTCCCACCCAAAAAAAAATTCTTAACCCAAAATTCTTGGAGTCTTCAGAAGTGAACATGGACTATCTTTCTGACCTGGGACGAGGCCGAAATTACTAATGATACGAGTCAGGAGCAGCAGGATAAGCACATGGGGCTCAAGCCTCCCTCAGCTTCAGACACGTCGAGGTCCCTGAGGTATTTCCACTGTCCCTGGCAGACATCGAGGGTCAGGATGCAAGGGACGGATCCTCAGGGGGACACAGAAGCAAAGTGGCTACATCTCACAGCCAGATCAGGCCCCGCGAGGAGACATCGCAAGGGCCTCCTTGCTGGGATTTGTCCTTTTTCAGAATAAATTCCCAGTGCAGAGCGGCTACCCAGCATTGTGCTCCGCTCCGAAGCGGAGGAAAGTGTCTCCAGGACAGGCGTCACAGCAACGGAAAGGCGGCTACTGTGAAAACTCAGCGAGGCCTTCCTGTAGCAGCGCACAGCACGGTGCTCAGGTGCCTGTGTTAGCGAGGAGCGGCAGGTGGGGGGAGATGGGGCACCCAACACCAAGCAGCAACAGCATCTCCACACCTGAGGTGCCGGGGCTCGCACCTCCCGAGCGCTGCCAGGTGCCAAGGCTCGAAACAATGGCTGCTTCACGAAACGCCGGCCTGTCAGGTATGCCCCTGCTGAATGGCAGCCACAATGATTTAAAAGCTTCATCGTTAATCAATGGATGGGCGTCCTTCGCCTTCGCATAACTGCTGTGCGCGACACTGCTTGCCTCTTCCTGGAGGGGAACTGAGGAGAGAGAAAGTGGGGAAGGGGGAATCTGGGAGGTACAGGAGAATTTCTGCTGTTTTCAATGAGGGTTTGCATTGGGCACCTCTTCAAGTACAGGCTTTGATCCCCCCGGTTTTTACTTCTTTTTTGGTGGGACGACAATGTCTTTGGGGAGGGGGGGCGGGTGAGGAAGCGGATGGAATTGTGTTTACCTATTCGCACCTCTGATAAGCGACACAGAATTGAATTCATACTGCGAGTCTAATAATTGATTTGGACGGTTGCCACGTTGGGAACATCTGCTGGGATGGCAATTATAGCCCAGCTCTTTCTGCAGGGTGGGTAGTGATGCTGATCCGGGAGGCTTCTGAGCTATTTATACAACTTAACCCCATATCAAAGACATATGCATTTGTCGCAAGATCTCAACACAGATACAATTTAAATATGAAAATGACTTAAAAAGGCAGGGTTACCACCAATTGCATTTCTCTGGCATTTGGCAGTCCTGAGATTACAGGAATGCTTTAGCTAATTAATCAGTCTGCGTAAGCTTGCAACGCGCGTCGTCGAAGCAAACTGCTTTAAATGAAACTATTTTACCCTAAACTGCGTACGGAATTTTCGAGTGGCAGCAAGGAATGAGACCTCGCAGGCACGGACATGTAGCAAGACGATGATGCAGAAGCATGTTTTTGCTCATGGTTTAAAAAAAAAAAATTCAACCCTAATACCCTGTCATTTGTTCCCCCCCCCCCCCCGCCAATATGTTTCAATCACAAAACCCATTCCTCAGACAGCACCTCTCCCTACCCAGCGCAGTGGCACTCTCATTTAAAAAGTGAGAAATTATAATTATCAGAATTATGCTTTTAATGATGCGTTAATTAGACTCCTAGAGTGAGATTAGCACGCACTTATGAATTATTACCCGTGAAGTCTTTCCAGAGTTTGTGGAGATTTTTTGCAGGCAGGAAGGTAGGCAGGCCTGTGGCTCCTTGCCGCTGCTGGTGATTAGTGCGCTCGGCAATAAGGGAACAGTCTGCAAAGTGCACGACTGCGTCCTCCTCACTCAATCCCCATGACTCTTCTCCTCAGCTTCGCTTTGAAATGTATGCTTTCTGTTTGCTCACTGTGTGATCATTTTTTTCCCCTCTGTGCTTCGTATTCAAATTCTTGTGACCACGTTAGGTCACTAACATAATGTTTTTTTCTTCCTAGTATCTTTAATACACAATAAATAAGTAAATAGACATTTTTCGGTTCTGTAGTATTTGTTTGTTTGTGGGCAGTACTGAAATACAATTATCTAGCCCACATTTACCAGGCCTTTTATGTCTGGTAAATATATTTAACAAATCTCCTCTGTAGGTGAAAGTGGGTCTCCTGAGGTTGGACGAGGTGTTAATCAAGTTTACAGGAGAACAAATTCACAAACACTCTTTTTTTCAGGTAAGTACAATTCCCATGATTCCTTTTGTTAAAAAACCCACTCCTGTCTCATCTCCCCTAATAAGCGTGAGATCACCACGTTCCATTCCGCCAGTTGGCATGGTGTGATGGTATCTAATGAGGTAATGAGTCAGTTGTACAAACTGGCCTATCCCAGGCTCCGGCCACATGGTCAAAACCTAACAGAGCATGGGAAGACAATTTGAATAATCCTTCCTTGTGATAACACTGGCAAGTGCTTTGAATTCTGGGGCCCTGTATCCTTGCCTAGCCTCAGAAACCATGGGCATACTCTTTAGGTTTGAGGGTTACGCTCTTCTGCTGTTCAAACTCTGCCATGGAAATCATCCTGCTGATTTGCAGGACGGATGGGCCGCTCCCCCCCAGCCCGTTCACACACACAAGCGCAGGTGAAGCCTTTGGGGATCAAACTGCTGCAGGGAATCAGGAGCTTCGCCGGGTCCTGTTTACAGCTGGCCCCGAATCTATGTTTCCTTCCAAAACAAATGAACCCCTCCCCTGCACACACAACCACCCCCCCCCCCTCCACATTTCACCTGCTATTTGTTAGACGTTCAAATGACACCCCTGACCTGCTGATGGCGAGTGAATACCTTTGGACACACAGAAAGGCATGTCCAAGTGACACAAAGCTGTTTTAGCTGTACAGAGAGGGGTTCCTGGGAGTGGGGGGGTCACTTTGGCTGTGTTTACATAACAGTGGAGTATTAAGTCTCCCCTGATGGTATCCATTGCTGCCGTCTCTCAGAGTCAAAGTCGTTTTGATTTTTGCCCTCCAATGTCCTATATCTCTCTGAAAGGCTCCTCAGAGAGAATCCCTCGGCCTAAAACACAAAGGTGCGGATGGAGGTCTTCTCTACCAGGGACTCCCCAACCCCCGTTGGCAGCAAAATATCAAATTGGGGCCCCATATCAGCAAATTCCCAGGCGGCTTTTAGTTAGTGGATTTTTGCTCGCTGACACAATTTTCCGGTTACTCAGGGTGTATGTGCCTCCCATGCTGTGATGGCACTCATCTCATAACACAGACCTCATCCCATCACCACAGTGACCTCATGAAGCTGTGGAAAGTTCTCCAACCCAAAGAGACCACAGCAGACCCAACTCCAAGGCCGCAGGGCCTAGCATAGTGCCACCTCCATTACCGGTGAACCAAGACGTAATTCACACATAACCAGTGCCTCTGTCTCTCTCTCGATCTCTTTTCCAGAGACGGCTCCACTGCTCTCCGCCAACAGCAAAGGGGCAACGATGGAGAATGGGAACGGCCTGCCAAGCAGACTAACGGATAAAAAAAAAAAACTAAATTCCAAACAGCGCGCCGTGGAAGACGTCAGCTCCACACGGCCGGCTTTGTTTTTGCACAGGTTATGCAAATCAGCCAACATTGACTCATTCCCTCGTTATAACATTAATTAACACAGTGCTACCTTGCTCAATATTTGGTATGGCAGGCAGCTTCTGCGGATGTAAAAATTTACAGGATTCCAGTTTTTTTTTTCTTTCTTTTTTTTCTTTTTTTTTTTTAACAAGGCCCTGCGGCCCAGGTGTGCTAATGAAGACATTCTCTCATTTGAATAAAATCACCCTGTGCAGGGGGAAAATTAATTTGCAACGCTGGAATAGATGGTGACACCTCTGACGGGGAAGATGTGAAATTATGCCGCGATGCAAATGTTCCCCTGCGTAGTTCTGTGCCATGTCTGCAGTGGGCAGGCTGTGCTAGCCGCTCGCTAATCGCTAGTTTGGCTAGCCGCTCGCTAATCACTAGCTTTGGCTAGCCGCTCGCTAATCGCTAGCTTTGCTAGCCGCTCGCTAATGGTTCGGGGCCAGCTAACAGCGACAGGTCAGCCTGGCTCCTGGTTTCTCATTAACATGGCTGCCTCTAAATTAGTGGATGCATACCCACTAAAGTACCATGTAAATTTTTTAAAGCGGCAAAGCTGTGATTTAGTGAAATGGCACTGAAATTATGATGATTTAGCTTCAAAGATATAATAATACTTTAGGATGCGAAGTAGCTGGAAGAGAGCGCAGGGTTAAATTCCTCAGCGTTTGGTATCTGGAGCGCTAATAGTCCCAGAAAAGGGGAATACCAGGAATCTGGGCTCTTGGAACTGAGTGGAAAGACCTGAGGCCTGATGGTTGCAGCTCAAAGCGGCAATTAGCGAGCACTGTGAAGCAAACGGTGAATAGCGAAAAACTCCCTCACGCGAGAACCCCCCCCCCCCCCCCAGCTTTGAATACCCACTTGGGGGCGAACACTTCTTTACCTACACGTAGGCTTCCCAGGACGGAAGCTTTCCTGTGTCCCATAAATCATCGTCATTATAACTTTTTTAAAAAAGGGAGCCAAAGAGCTTGGTACTGCCCAGCAAAACAACCCGTTGAGACCAAAGATCTGTGGCTACCACTCTGCACCCCCTTCTGTAGGTCTTATCAGAAGCTCTCTGCTTTTCACCAGAGTTTAAAATCATCTGCCCACCCTGTGCCCCCCGCCGTGGGTGTAGCAGGAGCTTTCTCACTCCTCACCTCACGCTGCCCGTCCCTAGTGAGGTCTAAACGAGGCCGCGGGTGGCTCCACCTTTTAATGAGCGCTCTGTGGCTTCACAAGGCCCCAGTGGCCCCCGATCGTTTGATCCCCATGGGATTTTGGGCCCTTCAGGGTGCTGAAAGTGCAATGGCCTGCATTACTCCTCCAGCTGAAACTGGGGCATTTGGACCTCCGTTCTCTTTGGCCTGTTTCTAACACTTTGTCACTTCTGTAAGTGTGTGTGTGCTAGCATCTAATTATAACATGATGGAGAGCAGACAATATGATCAAAATCTATTAATTTTTACTTTGTGGAGACATTGAGATTAGGGGTTGAGGTTGGAGAGTGGAGAGTTCCAATAAAGATATGATTATTGTGTGTGTGTGTGGATTGTTTATATTACATTATGGGAACCAAATGTTCCCCACAATGTGGTAAAAACCTGTTATTCTGACATTTCTGCAATCTGTGGCTGCAATCAAAAAACTAAAAATGCCAAAAGTCTCGTATTTTGTTTGGTCACTTATGGTTAAGGTTAGGGCTGGGTAGGGGTTAAGGGTGTCAGTGTTGGGACTAGAGTTTTCCCCACAGAAATGAATGGAGAGTCCCTGCAAAGATATAATTACAAACATGTGTCTGTGTGTGTGGTTTTGTAATTCTTACAGTGTGGGGACCCAATGTCCCCACAATGTGATAAAAACCTGCTAATTTTTACCTTGTGGGGGCATTTTTTCAGTCCCCACAAGGATAGCCTCCATTCTATAAAAATCGGTGGCTGATATCAAAAAACTAAAAATGCCAAAGGCTCATATTTTGTTTGGTAAGTTACGGTTTAGGTTAGAGCTGGGTAGGGGTTAAGGGTGTCATAGCTGGAATCAGGGTTACGCCCATATGAATGGAGTGTGCCCATAATGATAGGATTACACACTCTGCATGTGTGTAAGTGTGTGTGTTTGTGGGTTTGCATAGATCACATTTGAGGACCAAAGTGTGGAAATTTCTCTACTTTTGGGGACATTTTTTCAGGTCCCCATTTGAATAGCCTCAATTTTATAAAGATCCGTGAATGCAATCAGAAAACTAAAAATGCCAAAAGTCTTGTATTTCAGTTGGTTACTTATGGTTAAGGTTAGGGCTGTGTTGGGGTTAAGGGTGTCATGACTGGGATTCGGATTTTTCCCATATAAATGAATGGAAGGTCCCCATTTAAATAGCAATGTGAGTCTGTGTGTGTGTGTGTGTGTGTGTGTAAGTGTAAGTGTGCATTTGAGTGTGCACAGACGCAGTTTGAACAGGAGGATGATCAGCACAAGGGAAACTAATCCGCATATCCAGGCCACTCCAAAACAGCCCCCAAAAATAGCACAGGACCAAAGAACTGTGTGATCACGTTGGGGGGGGGGGGGAGGGGGGGGTAGGGGAGATCGTCTATTCGCACTGGCTGGGAAGCTGCCAGAGAAAGAGGCTTGTCAGTCTCATACATACGAGAGCCTGGGAGGGAGGTGTTGGCAAGGCAGGGAGAAAGGGTCCCGCGGATGCTTATTAATCACCGGGAATGATGATACAGCTACAGCTCATGAGAAGAGAGGAGCCAGCGGCCCACAACCACAAACAGATTGGACTTCATTAGTTAAATGTCGTACATTAAAAAATTAAAATACCACGCAAATAGTTGCACACAAGAGGAGAGGATGTCAATCCACTGACACCATTCTGATTACAATGATGCCCAGTTGGCCATAACAAGACTGGAAATTGCATTTATACATATAAAAGGGTGGGCAACAGCCGGAGTCTTTGTCTGGGATTGTAAAGTAAGGAAGAAATTAAAACCAGGAGGAACTGCTTTTGCATCAGAGCCATTTCACCTTTTCTCTCTGGACATCAAGCTATTTCTGCAGCCATTTTTTTAACTATGTGCAAAATCGCCCAACAGTTGGCCAAACATCTAGCAGGTGCATGCATATGAAGTCCAACGACTGACATGGACGTGTCCACATTCAGCTTGGATCTGTTTCTTTTATGTTTTGTTTAATGATGTAATTTTCTTCAGAGGCACTATTTTTTGTGGCAGACTGATAATATTTATATCACAAATACAGAGCGGCGTGCGGTGCTCCGATTGGTCCGCGTGGCTTTCACCTGGAACTCAGTGTGACACTCATTCGTCTTTCAAGTCTGGCTACATTTTTTCCAGCACAAAGATGTCTGCCAGCAAAATATTTATTAATGGTTTTAATTATATGGACGATGTTGTCTGCAAACACGAAGCACTTGTTTAAGTCCGTTAAATGACAATGAAGCACTTTGTTGTGATAATTCAGCACATGGTCCTTATTTTCCTCCAATCATGATGTCCAAGGTCATGCTTTCTCACACCTGCCCATGGCATAACCCGTCTCCCGGCCGGCCGGTGCCACAAACAATCTTTGCGGGACCTATCCGAGGGATCTGCCTCATTCAAATTCAGACTGATATATTAAAAAACACCAATCTGTGTCATATCCAACAAACTACAACATTATAGACAGGTTGGGATGCTGAGGTCACTGTTAGACCCTTGAGCAAAGCCCTTAACCCCCAAGACCTGTTTGATTCCGTTTCCATCAAATTCCGTCTTTTGAATAAATATAAACATGAATACATGCACAAATAGAGCATAAATACTATATTATTATTCAGTGGCTGTTGCTAACATTTAAACTGCATGGAGAACTGACTCATTGATGGACTTTGACCACGACCTCAGTTCAGTGTATTCCTATACTCCCGTGATTTAGTCATTCAAGCCCCAGCTGACATCTCTGATATTGACTGCATTGTGCAGGTTGCTACACACCCTCTCCTTTTGCTTATTTTGTGCCTCTTCCAAACCTGCACAGATTATTACAGGTTAGTTACGGTGCTCTTCAGATTCATAAAATCTATCAATTACTGCAGTGGGCCCCGCTGACAGCCCGTCCTGCCACACGACACCTCGGCTGCATTTGTGAAGCCTTCTGACAGCCAATGAGTGCCCTCCGCACAGGAGGTGGCCGCGCGAACACGCTCTACCGGCCCATAAAACTAACCAGCTAGCTCCCGAGACTCTGCCAGCCAGTAATTATCGTATAATTCGCGCTGTAAATCTTCCCAGTTCTTGTCATGGCATCATCAGTCGTGACAATTAAGCACATTTCACAAGGTAATTTCGCAAACTAGGCTAGGGTGTGTCATGTGACTTGGGGCAAGTCACATGACATTTAGTTGGGGGGGGGGGGGGGGTTGGTTGTGAAGTTTTTGAAGGATTTGCCGCATAGGCAGGAACCCACCCAATGTCCGGGC
>JAODKN010000002.1:19053978-19069286 GCA_026774425.1 Petrocephalus zakoni
GTGACCTGCCCCCCCCCTCCCCCCCACCCCCACCACCTTCTCTGATACCTACAGAGGCATCCGTTAAAGGTGGCCGCTCCACGTGAAGAGAGAAGGGCCCAGGATCCTGTTTACTCTGTGCTGCATGATAGCTTCGGAGACACGCGGGTCCTCCCAAGGCATTCAGGAAGTGGTCAGGCTCACAACTTAACGCGCGCGCGTTCCTCCCAACAATAACCGAATACTCACTACGGGTAATCCTCAACCACTCAATCCCCTTGGCTGTATTTAGGCTTGTCTAAACAGTGGTTTTCAAGGTTATTGGATACCATTAGTGAGTGGATCCGTTCTGTCAGTAAACAAAGGGTTTTTTTTTTTTTTTAAATCTGAGCCACGGATCTACAGAACAGTTACAACAGCCTCTGGCTTTCAGCAATTACCTGAGATATGCCCGGGAGGGTTGCACACCTGACTCGGCTGGGCTTGGAGTCACAGCCGCGGACTAGGAGTCAACAAGACAGGAGAGGGGAGAAGTCATTGATCCCTTTCGTTTAACAAATTGCTTTGTTATGGAGACCACCGGGGGCTGGGGTGCAGAACATTAGCGTACGCATCTCGGGAGAACAAACAAAAACACAACATGGATGCGAAGGTAAAGCACCCTGAAGGTATGAGGCTTTGTGTGGCTTAATCTCCCCAGACCTGGCTGCTGTTTCCCCGTGACTGGCGAATACGCATCTATGTTTCCGGGGAGAGTTTAAAAAAAAAAAACACTGCCTGTGTTCCTACCGAGGGAAGATGTGTCATTAGTCGCCAGTTTTGACGGCGACGCACCGACGACTCGCCGACATTCGTTTTGGATGGGCAGCTCCGGCGAAAACGCGGTGGGCCTGCGTCGACAATGATTAACATTTGCAGCAGCGCGAGCAGAAGCAGAAAGATGCCGCTTTCTAACACCTCCTACTGACTTCGACAGGGCGCGTGTTGTCAGACTGATATTTTGGTGTGATTCAGAGCATTCTCCTAGGGGCTCATCCACTGCACAGGCCTGCTGATTCAAATTCCTTCCAGACCCAAATATTCCCTCTAATTCAGATAATGAAATATGCAGGATTCTCCCAGATGCCCGCACTAAGCACTATACAGCCGAAATAAAGGGCGGCATCTCCTACAACAGAAATGTTTGCCTACATAATTATTCTAATAGGATATCTGGATGAAAACATCATTGATTAACCCTAGACTGCAAACAGCATACACAGCAAAGGACATTACTATAATTATATTAAAAACTGTGTCAAAGTTATAAATGACTAATAAAAAAACATCATGGCCCATTAATCTAATATAATATATGAAAATGATATTCCATCTATCCATCCATCCATTTTTCAACCCTTGATCTTGATCAGGGTTGTGGGTAAAATAAAAAATAATGATATGAACAAATATAACTTTAAAGATATACACTTCCGTAATGATGTTTTTTAATCTAAAAAAGGTTCACTTGTACTGTAACTCTGACTCTAGGAGTCCTTAGAGCAGTATAAGTTTACGGTTTGTGTCTTTGTGTAACACACGAAAGTTGTAAAAGGAAAAAGCTGAACATGGGCTAATAAGTTTATTTCACCTGCAGCAATAAAGCAATTATTTGCAGGGGGAAACTATTATTATTATTATTGCTGTTGTATTAGTTTTGCGTTTGCATTTGATTTGTTGTACAATCTATACTATTTCTTACAGATAACATAGAAATAGTTGCAAAAGAAGAATTTTAGTATTATGATATACAGCAAATGTTAAGTGCTCGGTATATGTCACGTTTAGAAATTTGTTCGAAAATTATCTCTAGCAGTATTGGTGGAATAGTACCGTGTTTTCCTATTTTCCTGATGTTATTCTAATTAGAACTGAGCGCTAGGCTAATTAGAATGGCCGCGTCGACGTTTACGATGCTGTAATTATTATAATTATTGGAAATGGCCGAGCTGTGTTTATTTGACAGTGGTCGCAGTTGCCTTGCTGGTAGCATAAAGGCCGTAAAGCCGCAGCGTGTTAATGTGTTTATTATACGCAGTTATGTGTCTGGCTTCCTTTATCCTCCACATTCACCTGACTTTATATATTTCAGATTCCCTTTAAACATCGATGCACTCGTGCGAAAATGAGATATATCCAAGGAAATAAATTTACATTCAAATATTCAAATATAACTTGAGATGAGCAATCTGTATTATTACTTACCCAAAGCAGTAACCTGGGAATATCACAAAATTTATCGAAAGCTGAATAAAAACAAAATACTCTGAAAAACGACACATTAAGTCATTTTACGCTGTGACTGTAGACAAGCATGATTTAGGTTAATGACGTTATTAAGCGACAAAAAAGATTACTAAAGGTATTAACAGAAAAAGCAGAAGGTACGATTTATTATATTAGAGAAGGGGCGAGGGAAAATGGTGTAGGTGTTGATTACAAATATAAGAGTATTACCAATAATTATAATAATGACAATAATGAAAGCAACAACAGTAAAAAATATATATATTATACACGTTATATAGATCGCAATATGTGTTTTTATTTTTTATTATATTAATCTTAATTAAATTATAATTACGCAATTATTAAGTAAATAAATTAGCATTTACATGTAACACCTTAACGCTACTTTAAATGCCGTATTAATATTGGTGAGTCGTGTCCTATTAACGATATCTTGCCCCACCATAATTCCTTACCTAAACACAAAAGGCCAGAACTGAAAGACAACAGCATAAACGCAGGAGTAAGCACACAAACTTTCAAGAAACGGTCACGGTGGTGAAATTAGATATGATTAACTCAGTCCTGGGCCGTAGCGCGCGTTTTGACAAGTTGTGTCGGATTGTGTTAGTAAAGATCACTCAACGTTCATGGATCTTTAATGAGTAATTACTGTGGTTTCATATTTAACCAGAAATATCTTCATTTGGAAATAGTCCTCTAATTTACCTACATGCGAGTAAAATATTATCATGTTTCACACTAAACAAAGTTAGTGTGAAATTTGGACCCATGAAGAATTTAACAGAGTCTCCAAAGGTAATAACTGATCTCGTGAAATATCCAATCGCCTTCACAACACTATAAACAGCAAAGATAAAATTGGAACAATATGCATACAGATATGAATTTAGAAAAAAAATTAAATTACATTTTTTTTAATTTTTCGGAGTATTGGCTGTAATCCATACGTGTGTTTAAATACAACATAAATTTAAAATCTTACTATTCAAGCTGTATAGTGCGGTGCAAAGTAAATTTCCGTCATCTTAAAGCAGCAACGCAGAGGATATTAATGCATGTGTCTAATCTGTGATCCCTTTCTATTATTACAGTATCTTTAGAGAGTCCAGCGCAGGTGAAATCACCCAGCATGAAAGCGATCTTAGGACCCAGTTCGGCGAATATTCACCTTTCCTTACTTGTTATTACTCCCGAATTTCCTGCTAAGTAGATCTACCTTAATTCGCGTGCATTTCGGAAATCAGAGGAAATATTTTATGCGCTCCGTGTCAACACACCGAGGACACACACCCACCAACACCTACCCATACACACACGACATCAACTTTACACGCAGAGCCATCTAGAAAAACAGATCGCCGAACCTGGTTAGGTCACGGATTCGGTACACTGCGACACTGTAACTGAATCGCTCGCGTTAATTCGCATTTCGGGTTTTTCCATCCGATTACACTCCGGAACGAGTAACGCACGACTTAAACGGCTCAGGTGTGGAATACTTACCTTGGAACCTATGTCCAAGATATCGGTTTCGGAGAACCCAGGGGTAGAAGTTCAGACTTTCTCTCTGGTGCGGACTGAAGAACGGCTGAGAGGGCAATTGTAGGGGATGCAGAGACAGAGCCGAGTTGGTGGAGTGCGTGCCCGGGTCTGGGAACATCATATCTGGACTGCTGTACAAGCTCCTGCCGGAGTTCTGGAAACAACTCCCAAAGGGAGGAGGGGGTATGGACTCCGTAAATCTCAACGCCGTGGGTCTAACAGGTTCGTCCACAGAAGCCGAGGAATTCGCCTCTTTGCCAACGAGGGATTCGATGGTGAAGCATTTCTTACTGTGCTGATACATGATATTCAAAGTCCTTTGATGAAATACGGTTTGATATAAGCCGCGTTAACAACAACAACAAATAATAATAATGAAAAAGTTAGTTCGGGGAAAGCCTGGACGGTACTGGGGTTAGTCCGGTGTTTCAGAGAGCTGGGCTGTTAAAATCCACAGTGGGGGAGTCTAGCCTTAGTCCCCAAGCGATCCATAACTTACGACGGCTCCTTACGTCTGGATATTGGTGGAAGAAAAACTACCTAATGCAAAAAACGGCGATTAGACTTCCTCTGCAGCCTGCTAACACAATCTATCAGAATTTAGTTAAATCGCATAAAACAGCGAGCCAAAAAAAAAACCCAAAACAAAACAAAAACGCGTTTAAAATAGACACAAGTTGCTGCTATTGGTAAGGAACTGAAAACAAGTAAATCTTCAACGACACCCGGCCGTGATTGGTAGATTCGTAGTTTTGTATTGTGCTAGGAGGACGCTGGCTTGGCTTCACATCTTGCGAGTAACATTTTTGGACGCCAATAAGACCGAGGATCTGCGAGCTTTTGATAAAAGACCTGTCACTCACTAAGCTCAATACCTGCTTTCGGCTCTCCGCTGACAGAGGTGTGGTGAGCATGCGCAAATCCATTTATACCGTGCGAACTACGAGCACCTTGCTTCAGTATTATACGGTAGGGATGTATTGTACTCCGTGGTAATTACGTCAATTAAGACTCATACGTACATGGAGAAAAAAAAAACATAAAATAGATTATGCGTTTTGCAAACATGAAATACTAATACATGCAATGAGAATATGCAACATTAGGAATATCTATCAATATGCAAGATTATGTGATATCGTAAAACATTATACTAATACTATTTTTTATATAACAGAAATAATAAATAAGGAACGTTTCTTGGAGAAATTGATAAAATGGCAGCTGGCATAGAAGTAATTTATTTCTGTATTTAATTATAAATTCCATTAGGATAAGACACAAAGAAAATAAATGAAGAACCAAGCATTGTTTTATGGTTCTGCACCATTATAAATCAATTTAAATTGCATTTGTATATATTACTAACAGTAAAGTTATGTGTACAGTGTAAAGGTAAAACAGTAGTCATCTTTAAAGGCGTGGCGGATTAAATTTCTACATACGCAGCTAAATGCCATATTTACTTCCCCAAGCAGTCAAAATAATACAGAATCCCAGATTTACAGCGCCCCCCGTGGCCAATTCCAGCAGCTTTAATGCAAAATAACCAGAAATCTACAGAGCTATGATGACAAAGAGGAGATCAGTCAAGCTGTAGAAAGTCTAGGTCTAATGTGGCTTGTAGCTGAAACAGGGGGCTGCACAGGGGTCTGACAGACAAGCACCAAGGGCTTGTCTATAGAAGCGCTGTTTCCTGAGATTTGTGACGCTCTTGTGGAACTATGTTGGAACCTCAAAGGGTACAACAGGTACAACCTTCAATGGCACTTGGACACAAACAAACATTTCATCATAACGTGAAGTGTATCTTTTCCAAATCTGATTTTTGCAGACAAAAAAAAACTACAGTGACAAGCCCAAGGAGGCCCCCTTAAGTTTGCCTTCTGCCAGAGGAGGAGATAACCTTCTGATTCTGTCTATATTTGGCAAAAACACAAAACTGCTCTCCATAAACAAACAGCCATTCTCCAGTGTTAGAGTTAAGCTGTAGGTGTGTATTGGGGGGGGGGGGGGTTAGATGCATGCTGATTTGATTCAGATCAAAGGGAAACACCATGTCCATGAGTTCCTGCTTCCATGGACTCCCTCCTTTGTCAGTTACAATCTCAGATTTTGCAACTGGGATGGAATGGATTGTAGGGGGGGGGGTTGGGTTTGGGTACATCAGAGTCTCAGACACCCCAGGACAGACACTCCTTTCACATGAAATAATCGTGGCTCTGGGCCACCAGAATACAACCCCCCCCCCCACCCCCCTTTGCCCAAGCCCATTCAGGACCCACTCCGCGGAAGCCCATGTGAACGACATAGGCCAGAGATCCTTTAGGGTCCCACTGTGGCCTAGTCCCCGCCCCCCTTGTCCCAGCTGGCCAATCCCGTGGCACATAATTAATAGCTTTCGCCTCAGCTTTTTGCCCCTCTGCTTTTGATTCAAATGGCCATTAACGTCTATTAATTTTGCCTCTGGCAATTAATTATAGATTGTGTGGTGCTGAAAGGAGGCATTAGTCAGTTGGAGTTTTTGTAGGCACTCGAGGTGTGAAGCCGAGTTAAAAAGTGATTATTGTCCCCCTGCCTGGAACCAGCTAACTGATGTTAAGTCCTCTTACAAAGGAAAAAGCTTAATCAACTAGTGTTGGCTATTTTACTGGTCATAAAAAGGCATAGACAAAGAGATTAGAAGCAAAGAGTTGTCATCCATTCTCACACACATCAGGGCACGGGAAATACGCGCAGAGCAGTACTCTACTTAAAGCTCGACGTCCTGCAGAGACCAGGACCATTATTCAATTTTCCCTGATGCCCAAAGCTGCGGAAAAGACCCAGAGCACTCAAAATGAGCAAAATTGAACTTTCCTAGAATAGTCCACACAAAAGGAGATTTCCCCTTAAAAAGGCAAAATGTGTGACCCATGGTCTTTGGCTAAAAACTGGTCACGCAATAAAACTGTGCATTTATGTCATGATGATGAAGGTCTCCTTTATCTTGGGTGTTAAATGTCTGCTGAGCACGTTAAATTCAGCAGGTCACTTTTTTACACTATGGGCAGTTACTTTAAAGCTTTTAAACGGACATTATTGAAAACAGCCATGATATATTCGTAGGGGACTATTAGGATGTGGCTACACAGACTGCCAAGTGACAAAGAACAAGAGAACTTATTCATTCACGTTGCTGTGCACGAGGATGAAACCGCACTAATTTCCATAAGGTCAGAAAAAAATAATGCTAACTTCAAAATAATTTTTACTAAGGACTAAGCTTGCTGTCACTACATTCAAATAAATTCTGATTATTTTCATTCGAACAATGCCCTCTAGTGGAACCTGCCGCTACATAATTAGACAAGGAGATCGGGAGCATCGAGCCCCTGGCACTGACAGAGAACTTTACACGCGAGATACCGTGTGTCCATCTGTTAATGATTTGCGTTGCGGCGTCATCCTATAATCAGTGTATATCTTCCTAGACAGAAACATTTACTAAGTATAATAGTGGCAGTAACAACAACGCAAGCAGCAAAACAATAATTAAACCTGCACCTGCGTTGTATTTATTATGAGTGCAACAAACAATTATTTAAAAACTGCCAATCATTATAATCATTATGCACTTGTAATCTGCAATTCAATAACAGACATGGGGCGCATTTCCTCAGAAGAATGGCAACGTAACGTTTAATAAATGATGTCCTCTGAATTTAATGCGAGAAAAGTAGTTAAAAGCCCTGTAGAATAAAATAATCAAAAATCCATTGATTTAAAGCAAATAAATAAAAATATATAATTTCATCAAAAAGACAAAAAAAAAATAAAAAGCATTGATCCGTTATCTATCAGACTAAGTTGAAACTGGACTGGAGCAAATTAGTTAATTGCGTCTATAAGTACGAAAGTACCAATACTTATTTCGTTAGCTATAACAGAATTTTAGGAGCTATCACGTTAATGGGCCTGAATGATCAAATCCAGTACGATCAACGAAGGGCGACAGGTTTTATTGACAGGGACTTATATGTGCGTCGTGATAACATGTTTTTAAATTGTATATATTTCAATTTCAATACAAGCATCATTGCATTAAGTGCAGCAATACTTAATTGCCTAAGTATATATATATGGCCTGCGAGGAATCAATTGAGATTCGTTATATCTGAAAATTCCGCAGGATGATTCATATGATATTTCGTGCATGGTCCCAAACGTCTTGCATCCACAAAGTATTTTCATTTTCTCGCCTCTACCTCATGTATGTCAATTAGTGGAGAGAATGTCAGCGATACCGAAGCTGTAAGTTGGCTTTTTGCTTTCACACACCTGCACTGCTGGGAATTCAATATCGTGTTAAGTGAGGTTCGCGATGCCTTCGGGCAAGTTCCCCACTCGAGGCAGCTCGCTGGAGAGCGGGCCCGAAAGCGCTCCTCACGCCCAGGTGTATGGGGATGTTCAAGGTTGTCTCCTCCCGACCCTAAGCGGAACAGCAGGGGGGAAATATGTATACGAGGCTACTCAACACGTCCCCCGTCTTCCGACGCAGCGCAGAGACAGGAGAGCCAGTCAAGCAAGCTTCCCCCCGACCTTTTAGACAAATGACCTCTATTATGGGTAAAATCGTTAGTTTCATTATGGCGGACGAAAAGCATACTCAGGACGTAACACTCAACACTTTGGTCCTTCCGAGGCAATTTAGTAATAGTGGGCGTCAAAGCCAATCGGAGTAGCAAACCGTAATGCTATCTGGGGGTGTCAACGCTTTGAAATTTGTCACTTTTAACTGCAGCGTGATTTCTAAAATGCACTACAGTAAATGCAAATAAGTACATCTGCACACTAATCTTAAAAATAACTCTTTCTCAATTCTTAAGGATGTTGCAGAAAATATCGTAAATAAAATGATCAACTTAATTTATGTTGTTTACCCTTGCGAAATAATTGCGTTCAGATGAATTTTATACACACACATACAATTATATGAATTAATTAAGTAATAATTCTTTTAACAACAGGGTAACTTACATTTGTATATATTAGGCATATATTGTTATATTAGGCATATATATATGCCTAATAAAACAGTAAATGTAAGTACATTTCGGATACGCAGGATATTTCTAAAAAATAAATGGTTATTTGCAGCCGTACAGAAGGACAGAGCCCTCACAGAGCTCACCCGGGATCGGATTCGGGCGGCTTTAGTACCACAATGACTACTGTTCGTTAGCACCCATTGTCACATTTACCTCCTTGTATTTTTTCATGTCAAATAAAAAAAAACATTTAGGCCTATTTTTATGAAATAATTTTAAATCGAAAATCAAATATTTTATTGCCGATCCAAGCAACAATCAGCGAAGCAAACGATAGTAATACAAACGATGTTGTGAGCTATGTAAGATTTTAAATTACTGTTCAAGCGCAGAAAAAATGCTATAAAAAAGTTAATTGCCAAGTAAATATATATTTTCAAATCATTGTTGTTTATTTGGCTATTTCAATTAGTCTAAAAAGTTCGTCGTTGGTGTTTAATGTGAATGTGTTTTAACACATTGGAGTATGAAACGACGTTTTGCCAAATGTATTTTTAACAAATATATTCTAATGCTTAGGCCTTTCGGAACAGCTAGAAGGCGGGATATATACCCAGAAGGCCCTGGCTTCCCAAACGTCCAGGCATCTCTGCACAGACCGCGTAATTATTTCTAAGCAGATTTTAAAATGTATTTTTGCAGAAATACTTGGCTTGCAGTTTTCCAAATCATACAGTTTAACCAGGACAGTTAACGACCCCTCCATATTGTCTGCGATATACGCCATGATAGCGTGACTCACATATTTGTTTACGGTGATTTGTTTGGTAACATCCATCCATTAAATAAGCTTTGTCGGTAAGTTTTAGCTGGAAATTGATAAAATTACAGATTACAGATTCGTGTTTCAAGCCTGGAACCACTGATACATTAAACTAAAAAGATAAAAACAGGACAGAAAAAATGTGTTTAAAGCAAAGAAGCCACGGGTGAGTTACTGACTAGATTTCATGATATACTCAGTTATTTATCGATGACAAACGACAGAATGGCAGTGGAACACAGTATTCGGTTACCTGCAGTAAGTATCGGTCTTGATGGCTGAATCAGCACCCCTTTAAGTATACGTATCACGAGTTTAATCTGAATATGCCTACCAGTAACAGGCCTGTCCTGGCCCATTAGTTCACAGTAATATATTGCACGCTTTCGTATTTTCTGTCATATATTCGATGGGTTACGCATTATTATGCCAGTACTTGGTGGCTACTACCATCTAGAATGGGAGGGCAATTATCTATAGTAAACGGCAGAAAGAATATGAATTATTCCAATAACTATTTTAAGTAATGCTTTCAGAATATATCCAATATATTTCTTTTAAATATTTACATGAATAGACAAAAATAGCATTAATACTGGAATCTTTGCGCGCTATTGCACATTTGAATAGTTTTCGCTATTATTTAATGTGTATAATTTATTCCGCATATTTCCGTTGCTAATGCTATACTTGAGATTATGGAATGATGTAAACGGATGTATATTTGATGGTTATATAATGTAAAAAGTACCTTTTACTGTAATACAACAAGCCTAACATGCGTAGGCCACACTAGCGGCAGTTTGCTTTGAATACATTAATAAATTAATTATATTCTAGTATCCAAGAGAAAATATGGGTTTCAACGTGTGACTTAGAATTCGTTTATGAAATCAAACACAAGACAAATACAAAAAAAGCACTTATCAGCGAAGCATTTTATTGAAGAAAAATATACTTGTGTCGCTCCACATAGTGGAGTTACATTAAATAAGCTGGCTTACAATACAACAGAACTTTCTTGTTTAACAAGAACACAGAAGTAGTGGTAACTGCGCGTAGCAGTCCGGATCTTATCTCCGAGCTGGGGCTACGGGGACCAGGAGCCGCCGTCTCCCTCAGCAGCGCCCCGCTCGGCGTCGCCGCTCTCCGCGGAGCCGGCGCTCTTGTCCTCGTCCTCCTGCGTCTTCCTCCACCTCGTCCTCCGATTCTGGAACCACACTTTGACCTGCGTCTCGGACAGCTGCAGCGCCGAGGCCAGCAGCACCTTCTCCGTGCCCGTCATGTAGCGCTGCTTGCTGAAAACTTCCTCCAGCTTCCTCAGCTGCTCGTCCGTAAAGATGGTGCGGATCCGCCTGCAGGTCCTCCGCACGTAACTCCTCCTGGACAGTAATTTCCCGCAGGAAGCAGTATATCCTGGAAGATGGCAAAGGCAGACAGCGTTACTGTAACGATCGGGCACGATAATAACCGCATCGGCAGCTTCGATCGCTAGGAGCGTCCCTTACCGCTGTTACAGTGGCCGTCGCTGTTATCGTCCTGCGCCTGGTAACGCATGAAAAACGCATGCGGGTACGGCGCGTTGGCGGTGCTGTAAGCAGCCGCGGGCCACATCGGAAAAGCGGCCGCCGCGGAGTGCATGGGCGCCCACTGCGTGCCCAGACTCTGCTGGCTGGGTTCCGGGCTTCTCCGGGAGAGGATCGCCTCGATGCTGAAGGAGGTCTTCCTGGCGCCGCTCGCCCCCTGGGCTTTGCTGTTCGCCGCGCCGGACGGGTGATGCGCCGGCGAGACGCAGGCTGGCCAGCCGAAGGGCGCAGTATCCATTGCCGCTCGCTATAATTTTCTCCGCCGTCAGCCGCAATTCTTCCGGACTCCTGAGAGGGTTTCTGAGTGTCGCAGGCTCCAGTGACTAGGGATTTATACCCCGCTTCACCGGATTGGGTGAAGTGTGCCCCGGGGTGTTGACACAATGAAGGCGAGAATTCCCTTTGAAGAGATTAGAGTTAAATGTAGCTTGATGAGGGTCCCGGTTAAGGTTAGAGGCTGCTAATGGATCATCTACGACCCGATAAATTCCCAATAATGGCTTCTGAGGTTTTACTGCCTCTGAGTTGACGAAGTGACAAATGTCCTCAATCAATCTAAGTGCAAAACCATAATCGGCCACAAAAGGGTTTTCTCCAAACTATTACATTTCGCATAATGCGAGCAATCAAATCAAAATTACCGGGCAGTTTCGACAAACGCCCATAATTAAAATTCACGTTTTTGCACGCATCGGAATGCTTTATCTTCGGCCAAACTAGCTACAGTTCTTTTAAAGTATCAGACGGGCTACTCCCATTACGGCTGGGACTGCTGCGCAGCCGCTTAAAACGAAACACAATATATCAATGGAGAGAAGATCATCGGCGTAAAACCGTTTCGACGTACACATTTCGGTAAATAATGTAGGCCTTTCTCGGTGTTATTTTACATCATTTCATATTCACGAGAACTTCTGACATTTGATTTATATAGTCTGTCATATGTCATCGAAAGGAAATCGGCCGTATATGTAATGGTCGCGTGCGATTACTAATTAAAAACAATGCTCGTGTCTCTTTTTTATTTATGAATGGCTACAAATCTAAAGTCACAGCTATCTTTGGCTTTATTCACCTGGCTCCCGCCACTAGAGAGGTACTGTGATAAACTAAGTAAGCGGTACTGGTATTCAGTGTTTTTCACGGTTTATGAGTACGTAAGGTTTTATTAAACTGGGACCGGGTGCGATGCATGGTGGGCGAAAGGACGGCAGCGGCGCGCTAATTTGCCTAATCAGCCAGACTTAACTACGCTTGTCTTGGCAAGGGGACGCTCCTTTGCTGGTTATTCTTCACCGAGACTCAGCACAAGTAATGACGTGGCCAAGCATTGCCGTAATCGAATTCAAAGTAATTGTAATAACTTGTCTGGACAAACAGACAACTTCCTAGGAAACATACACGCATTTAGCAAAATTACGCAGCTAACAGCCCTGTGAGTCTTCAATGTTCCCACTGTAAGGTTTTAGTTTGTTTGTTTATGTATTTTGCGTATAAAATCAATGCAAGTAACTACTTAAAATATCAAAATAATTATACATTTACTTTTGGATACAATGAGCAATTTGTGTAACATCTAGTAGTGGAAACTCATGCAGTTAAGAATGCCACAAATAGGGGCCTTGAATAGTCGATACATTCCAGCTTCAAAGGCTCTTAAACAGGCCGATTCACAGCTTTTTCAGGGGACTGTTAAGAGTAAAGTCACACTTGAAGTAATGTGATACTGGGTCATTTTAAGCACCTGCAGTTTTGCATATTTAACATATGAAACCCCTTTACAGTGACGAGTTTCCAACTTTCCATTTATATAGTTGTGGGTTCTATATAGCATCAGATTATTAAATAAGCCTTTTACCGATGTGGCATGGGAAAAGTAGGCATGCGTAGCTACTCAGCTGCTGTTACATACAGTATATAAATGTGAAAACTGCCGGGACACTGTAACGTGATTATTTGCCTATAAGTATTATTTTCAATATTTCAATTAATTTAAATGAAACGGTTAAGAACGACTTAGATTGCGTTAGTGCGCCATCTGGCGGCGAGGGATTTCAGTCAATCAACACGCTGCACGTAAAGTCACATGGTATATCTCTTCAGCAAAGCGAAATATAAAAGGTGCTAATTACATTATGAATCATTTATAAAGATATATATATTTCTATTTTTAAATGATTCATACATTAATACAGTTATAGTAATGGATGTGTAATTATTTAGAATTTTGACATTAACCCTCAGGTACATTTAAACATTTGCCTCAAGATGAGAGTGATGTTCTACTAAAAATTAGTCACCTCACACCTCAGGAGAGCAGCATTCGAGTCTCTGCCCCGGCTATGCGTGTGTGTGGAGTTTGTACGTTTACCCCATGTTTTTGTGGGGTTCTCTCTGAATTCTCCAGTTCACCCCATAGTCCAAAAAACATGCGGAGGTGGATCGGACTTGTCAAATTGTATGTATGCTTGAGCGATGGGTTGGCCCCGTCCTGGATTACTCCCTGTTGTGCGGCCATTGTTTCCTGGGTCGGCTTTGGACCCCCACTGGTATGGAAAAAGTATGAATGAATGCTTTTGGGGTCTTCTGAGAAACGCCACATCTTATTAATGCACCGACACCACCTGCAGGGGCCTGCATTTTGCCAGTTGCCTGTGGTGAGATACGCTATCATCTTAATTGAAATGTACTACCCAGAAAGACGCAAGGATATTTTTGTTAAAAAAGTTTAATACAACATTGAGAGGAAGACGGCAGACCATGCACAAAAGTTTCCAGACCTTTAGCTTTGTATAAATACTGTGCAAATAGAGCTGTGGAAACACTGATCTGTCATTAAACATACTGATGCCACCTGATGTTCATGGGGATAACAGAAAAAAAACATACTATATCAGCCAGTAAATGAGCCCAGGTGCACCTCAGAGGCAGAGCAGAGCACAACATGCCCTGAGCACCTTGAGGTCTGCAGCGCCTCCTACAGGCCCCCTTCAGTTCTAGAGCAGCGCTTCACCTCTCAACCGCAGTCCTTTGGAAAGGAGACGATGCTTTGACGATGCACTGGCGTACCGGGCTGAAATCGTTCCTGTGCCACGCTCACCGAGTATGTGCAGATTCACTATCTAAGGCTACTAAATAAAATTAAACTTAAAGCCAAACAAATAAAAAAAAAAACAATACTGTATGGCTACTGGGTCTTCATCTCTGCCCATGTTAGCTCAGGAAGTCCACCAATGTCAGCCGTGAAGTCCACTCCCTGTAAATCAGTGTAAATTGTATTGCAGCCTGTCCACAGTACAGAGTTGTAACTCACATCAGAATTCCCCCAGTCTCTGTGGCACAATGCCTTCCCAATGTCATTTGCCCACGCCCCCAGGTCACATGGTACCGTCATGTCCACCCTCCCTAAAGGGTAACCCGCATATGGGGTCACAACAGTCAAGTGGGGGGACCGGTGGAGGAGTTAGTTGAGCAGACACCAAGGGGTATGACTCTGGTCACACTCCAGTTCGACGGCAATCACTGTACAGGGGGCGCCGCTGATGGTCAGCTCCTGCTTGGATTCCACCTTGTAGTGCAGGTTGGTGAGCCCGCCCTCCGGGTCCACTTTGAACTGCTCCTGTTTCCATGGGAACAGCACAGCTGTCGTCAAGGGACAGGTACTTTACATTAGGGATGGCCAGATCCGATCACGTGATCGGAAATCGGGCCTGATCACGTGGTTTCAGACTCGATCGGAATCAGACGTTACTTCCCGATCAGGACTCGGATATATATGTATACAGTGGTCCCCCACTATAACGCGGTTCACCTTTCGCAGCCTCGCAGTATTGTGAATTTTTTTAGTGCAATTTCACATGCTTTTTTTTTTTACAGCGCATTGTGTTCTGGGTCCTGATCGGCTGTAGACCATTGTCAATCAATCTCCTCTGCGCCGTGTCTCCCATACAGTACAGAATGCGCTTAGATTGTCAAATTTACATAAATCTTCGATCGCTAGCAGTGTGACTCTGAAGTGCCGTACTGTATGTTTGTAAGCTTTCTCCCCAACAAACC
>JAODKN010000002.1:19079402-19093606 GCA_026774425.1 Petrocephalus zakoni
TTCACGCCCCGTCTAATATAGACCAGGCTTGTAGCCACTTACTAAAATAATGGGTCCCCCCCCCACCCCCGACCCCATTAGGCCAGAAAGTAAAATTCTGAGTTTGAACCCACCTTTGACGTTTGCTTCTATCCCCCAGTGAGCAAAATCTACCAAGGCAGACCTCCACCCCCCCACCCTGGTCGGAGATTCACTTACAAATTGCAATTCTCTGATTCCACAATTAAGTTAAAAACCTATTTTTAAATATCAGTTACATGCAGGTTACTGCAATCACGTTGGTCACATTTGGTGATTCTAACATATTTACCCAAGGCTGGTTTTGTTGCAGGAAGTGTGTACCAAGACATTTCCAGGACCTAGAACTGTAACGTTATAGCTATTCATCATGTGCCATTTGGTACATTATTTAATAACACCAAGACTGTCCGCCAGCTGTTAGTGAACTCAGCTATATTGCTGGAAGTAATCCAGTTCATTTGGGATGACATCATCTGAGTGCGACCCGAGCGAGACAGAAACAGAAAAGTTAGCGTTTCTCAATATGCATACTTAACAGTACTTGTGTTCTCATGTACCTGTTTTACATCATCTTCCTTTGCCTTTGACCAGTTCCAATACTCAAGGTCAGAAGTACAGAGGACAGTAAAAAGCCCCAGATATTGCTCTTGCCCCACCTCTAATACCAAGTATACATCGATTGCATCCTTACCAAATCAGACCAATCCCATGATTCATTGCACCTGAAGTTATTTCTTGGAAGTTAAGTTAGCAAGACTGGTGATAGGCTCCAGATGGCATTTAAGGCACTAATCAGAAAAACAGTAACTAAGGCTATTGGGGTGTTTATCACTACAGAAAAGGGATTTAGCAATGTGTATATAAGTGCCTCTTGGGTTTTGTTATTCAAGCACATGGACAGACGGACTGTATTCGATTTACACCTGTTCCTAATCGTGCTTGTGTTTGCACTGTCAATAATAAATAATTTCGAAACAAATAATGTCCAACATTTGGGCAAACTTTGGAGACTATAAAAAAAAATGACACCCAGACATGAGTACGGCTATCTGCAACATTTGCCAGTGTAAAATATTGTGGTAACACCACTAATATTCTCATGCATCTTTCCTGACACCCCGTGGTTGACGACCACAAACCTGCAGCTACGTGTATAAGTCAACAACCCTCAACGCCTCAGTAAAGACTCTTCAATATAAGAGGATACAATCTTTACGAGGGGCGTAACAGTACTCAAAATATACAGTTTGGTGCACATCGAGGTTGTAGGTTGAAAGTTTGGTGCAATTTCAGTAAAGCCGGGGAACAATTTGATTCAAAATAGTTAATTATTAAAACTGCAAACAATTAGGAATAGTTGTAAACCAAACATATGGCATGCCTATCGGCATGTGTAAATAAACAAAATCTTGTGTTCACTACTACAGAGAATGGTCACATATCTGTAGTGACAAACACCCCAGTGGCCTTTTTTTGGTGTTTCTTCTTTTTAGCCTGGACTGAATTTCCTGGAAAAAGCGCCTTAGATGCCACGGGGAGACTAGTTCGCAGAGGCCGTTACTGCCTCGCTCCGTGTGTGCACACACACACTCAGGGTTACTGCCTCACTTCGTGTGCGCACACACACACTCAGGGGTACCGCTACAAATTTTGGACCTGACGAAAGCATATCATATCAGGCCCCCAACCCAGACAAATCCAATTATAGTTTATTGCCGCAGCCACTCATGGGTCCTTGGAATCATCCTGACCCCCCCCCCCCAACAATACGGCGCCTTTGCTCGGATGATGTTCTCTCACATGAGTTGTACGCGTTTCCAAAAACACACTGAAGCTGGGAATAACAGAACCGACAGGCGGACTTGGTCTTCTTTCTCCAGCACTGGTATAATTGAATGGCAAACCAAAACATTCCCAAGACAAACAATTTCTGTGACATGGGAGGCTCTCTGAGCCCTCCGGCGAGAGCCATAACTGACTCACAGCCATAATTAGCACCATGTTTTTCCTATTGAGCATCTACTTGCAGGGCTATACTGGCCATCTGGCATACCGGGCATTTTCCTAGTGGGCCAGCAAACAAATATCGATATAATGTCGAATCGGAAAATGGCTGCCAAATCCTATAGCTACAAGGCAAGGCTACACCCTTGATGAGACACTAGGTCATAGCAGACCACTGCACACAATGGTACATTATGGGCAATTTAGAAATAACAGCTAATCTAACTGCAGGTTTCTGCACTTCCCAAGGGAGACCCACACGACACGACGTCAACTCAACCAGAGTTGGAAATTTCAGTTCCAGAAAGTAAAAATCCAGACCAAGATTTTGTTTCAACCAACCAGTTGAGTATAAAGAGTCACAGTCACAGAGTACTCAACTGGTTGGTTGAAACAAAATCTCTGTCCAGATTCTTACTTTTGGACCTGAACTATCCAACTCTGCCCCCAACACTGGAGGTATGAAGCAACAGTGCTACCTACTGAGGCACGGTGCCACCCTACCATTTACAATACAATTTAGGACAGAATCATTTACGCAGATCAGAAGTGGATATGGTACAAACACAATAAATCAAGAGTGTAGGGTTCATATCCTGAAGACATGAAAACAGTACAATGTATTGATGTAGTATTAATTCAACACAACAGGTTAGAAGACTTAGAATATCTATACTGTTGTTATATATTAGTTTGAAAGCCATAAGGAAATATAGGAAGCTCTGGGTTTACCAGAAGTCTGCAGTAACTTAACCTGTTCCACTCCGGATAAGTGCACTGTGAACCTAACACAGGATACTTAAAAAAAACACAATAAGTGAAAGTAGCCAAAGTTACCGATAGTGGTCCACCTGGTTGATCACAAAAATCTTGTGCCGTATCTTCTTCTTGTTTAGGTACGAGTGCATATATGGGACGAAGACAAGCAGCTCTTCAAAGCGCTCACGGAAAGGGACGAGCAGGGCCATCTTGTGAGGACCCCAGGAAGGGTCATCCACTGTAAGTGCCTGCTTCCCTGCCGGACAGGGTTTCTGGGGCAGGCGGCCATCTTCCACAGAGACCTGACTCATGTCACCGGAGCAGCTGAGCTGGAGCCAAAGAAGGGAGCCCAGCACCAGCACCATGCACAGACAAAAGAGCTTGAACACTGTGCACTTCTGGGACAGGAACCTAGGGGAGGGAGAAAAGCAAACAAACAAAAAAAATCAATTCTGTCAATGTCATACCGCCACAGAAGAGACTGAGCTTTTTTGTCTGCCTAGGATAGGAATTAGTCTATGGAATACTGTAACGTAGTCGCTGCAGAGCGGAAGAGAGCCACCATTAAAACACAGCCGCTGGGTAATTTAGCAACCCTCGTCTATATTTGCCGTACTGCTGTAATTTATTCATGCTTGTAAATAGAGAGATTTAACATTCACCTAAAGGACAGCGGGCTCACGGTGAAGCACAGTACCGAGCATTTACTCTGACTGAGATCAGCATGTAAAATCGATGCTTACAGCCACACTTCAGCGTAAAAAATGCAAATGCAAAACGACGACTTGCGCCGACTTTTCCCGTTTCAGCTAATCCTGTGTACTTTCAGTGAATGGGGTTTGCGAGGCCGTACCGCATCAACATAGATCTCAAGCAATCACACAACTTGTTAATGAAGAAATCACTGGTTAATAAGACAAAGGCCCAGTTCAAGCACCGGTTCCCCAAAAGGTGCGTTCAAACCATGAAATGCCGTGCAGTCACAGTTACTCAGTACTCACACACTATTTCTGGGAGAAGGTGGGTATTTTTGCATGTCGGACCTGAAAGATTGTTCGCAGGGACACGTACCTGTGTTTAGCAAAATTCTGACTCACCAGTTAAATATAACTTATTATTACATAACTGGTCATGCAGATATGCTACCATAACAACCAAGTTAGACCGAATACTTTGCGGGCCTTTATTTCCACAGCAGCTTTCTGATAAGAATACAGCTCGTCTAGTTCTTAATCTAGCCGTTTTGCAACAAGTTAAGAGTGACATCAAGTCAGTCTTAAGTACGACAGCAATTAAGCATAGGTAAGGCAGACAGATGTTAATACTAGAAATCCAGGTGTTTTGTACAATCCAACAGATGACTGTATAACTGACCTCATAAAATCACTCACCTCCTGTCTTCCTTGAAATACAGGACCGGTTTTCTTCGGGAAGAATACATCATCTTCCCAGTCAACCCTGTGACTTAATTATAGTAATTTAAATATTGAACTACGCACTATTCCCTAATGGTTCTTTTCACGCGTCACAGCGAACGTCTCATTCTCCACGTCCCTTGACTTCTGGAGAAGTCAGCATCTTTTTCACGCTGCGTCGCTTTGTATACGCGTACAATTTCTTCACTCAGATCGGTGCCGAACGCCTGTTATTCTAGATCTCAGCCTGCATTCAGTCGCCGCTACGTGTCTAGCTACAATAAAGCCCATCGGACCGACACTGCCAAGCTCCACATATACATTCTGCCACATTTCCTCAACGGGCACAAAAGCGTTACTGTGATGTGCACGTCCAAGTGTCAACGCGTTTATGCGACGTCGACCCCATTTACAGGCAGAAAAGCCGGCGAGCACAGGAAGCAGGTTTTCTTCCCTTTCATTTAATGATAGCGACCCTACACGCTGGCTCCGCACGTTACGCGGTCCGGCTTCCCGGTGCGTCGCGGAAATCGGACCCCCGGGAAACGCGGCGCCCTCGCATTCGTTCCGCGGCGAACAGCGCCGCTTTCAATGACAGGCGCGCGGCCAAACTTCGGGCATGAAAACACGTTCCGAATAAAATGCCCGCGTCCATACGTACGCTGGGCGCATGTTTTCATCTTTGACCGCAACGCCTTTGTCAAATTCTTTTCTAATTTACCATCCACACCGTTGCCACACAAACACTTTTTCCCCCCCTAACTGCAGACCATGTAGCTGTGCCAAGTTGGCCACATATATAGAAGGCAAAGGTGCAAGGTAAAGTTGATAAAGTTAAAAAAAATATATATATGGTAATAATTATAAGTTGGTAGACTTTCGCCGTGCAGAAAAGGCTTAGCTCTCGGTTGTGTGGAAGAGCGATTGGGTTTCAAAACACGCAAGTGGAAGATGAGTTTATGTGGGCTGCGACTCCTGTTGGCCGTGCGATTAACTAGCAGCTTGTGTCGGCTGCGGGAGCGGAGCGGCGTTTTGTTGTCTGGAGATAAATTGTAACAGACAGAAAGCAGAGGCATAAGGCTTGGCTTTGCAGGTAAACGCCGGATTCCGCTCATACGTGTCGTTTCTGCCGCGATCGGATCGCTCCGTCGTTACTTTCTTTTTTAAAAAATTGATTGAAAAGATCACATCTCGACAAATAAGGCCGCAACCCGCCGTGAACCAGGAAGGAAGATCCATTGAGAATACGCGTTGCTTTTTTCATTTACTTAGCTAGCTACTTGTTTAGCGAGTGTATGCGTGATTATACGACCGTCTAAATACATGCATGGCACTTGATTGCTATTAAAATGGAAAAACGTGTATAAGTTGAAACGCTTAATAGCGTCCAGCACCTATAAACACTGGAAATAAATTGGCTAGCTAAACTTATCTTTTTGTATGTCTGCATATAAGTGCATATGTGTATACACACCTCTGAGACGTGGCAGAGGCCGCCGATAATACACAGGGATGTGTCTCAGAAATGCAGTGTTGCATTTAATATAAGGCTTAATGCATTTGCAAGCTATTTTTGCTGTTAGTTCGGGCTGGAGGTGCTGGGCGACGGGAAAGGGACGGTTGCATGTGTTGCGAGCCAAGTAGCTAGTCGGCTAGCGATCAATACCAACAAAACAAAAGGTCTGACCACCTGCTCTTCGGGTACGGCGATTCCGAATGGAAAGCAGCTCGGCTCGCCTTTGACACCAGCCCCCGAAAATGTACCGAGACCTTCACCTGCGTCTGGGGGGTGGAAGGAGTTTTTTTTTTTTTTTTGTTCAGAATAACCCAAGGTCTGGGGATGACTGCTGTAGTCAAAGTTAACCCACTCTGCTCTGCAATCATGCAAATATGCAGCGAAGCGTGCAAGAATTGCAACGTGAAGCAGAAAAAGCGCTGGCAACTAAGCGGTTTTTCATTAGTATTTATATTATTATAACCAAAATAAATTAACACTAAAGGCTGTAGCAGATTTTTGAGTTCCCGCCAGTATTGAAAATGTACTGCGTAGTCGTTCCAAAGCACAGCATATATATTAATCTGTTGCAATATCTCTGAATTATTAAAATATAACACAATTTCCCTCCGAACACATTTCTGCATGCTCTATATATCTGGACTATTATGACATTTTTAGATATATTGCAAAAATATTGTTTTTTTCTATTTATTATTTAGAGGTGACTTTAAAACAAAATGCATGTAAATTATTTGGAGATGTTTTCTCTGCAATGATTTCCGTTTTTTTAGACTAATCTCTCAACACCAGTTGCCACTGTTGACCTGTGGCATTGTTTGGAGCAGATGGTAGATGTCTTAACTCACAATATAGAGCATACAGAGATGTAGTTGGAGGGGAATTGTTATATTTTTACAGTTATCACATGGGCTGTTTTTCAGGACATTTTTTTGTTCTTTCCCCTAATCTGACTCATGCAGGGATGACGAGTTTAAAGCTGATCACTGCGACGGACATACAGTATTCAGGGTCTCTGCTCAAGTCCGTCAATGACCAGCGCAATGCCGGACTGTTCTGTGACGTCACCATAATAGTGCAAGACCGCAAATTTCGAGCTCATAAGAACATCCTGTCGGCATCCAGCTCGTATTTTCACCAGCTCTTTTCTGTGGCGGGACAGGTGATCGAGTTGAATTTTGTCAAGGCGGAGATCTTTGAGGAAATTCTGAATTACATTTACAGCTCCAAACTCTGTCGCATTCGCTCGGACAGGCTCCAGGAGGTCATCCAGGCTGGCCAGACCTTGGGGGTGCAGTTCATTGCCAACCTCGGTGTTCCACTCTCCCAGGTGAGGGGTTTGCCAGGCTTGTCCAAAGCACCAGACTCGGGTGATGCTTTGGGCGATGGTGAAAATGCACAGACCAAAAATGATGTCCTCTCCCCAGAAGTAGGATCACTGTGCATGCCCATCATCACTGACACATTCTCGCTATCTGCCGAAGAGTTCCAGCAGACAGATGGCAGCGCGGATAAGGAGGGAAACTCAACCAACGACGATGTCCTCTTAGTCTCAAAGGAAGCACCCAAAAATGCCACTGTCACCAGTGGCACTGCTGGTGCACAGGAGCCTAAGGTCATGGAAGGGTGCCCTGAGGTTGAAAAAGTCGACAAGCATCCAGAAGAGAAGGACATGGTGTCCGGGACAGAGGGCAGCATAAGTGCTGAGGCTGGCCAGGCTGTGGTGAAAGAGGATGGGAGCTCGCAGATAAAGGATGTTGCCCCATCTGCTGGGAACATGGATGGAGACAAAACGTCATACCACAGCAGCCCCACTCAGATCCAGATTGGCCACAGTGCTCTTCCCAGCCCTCTGTCCACTCCGCTACACAGCCCAATGGTATCACCTAACACCAGCACCAGTATTGTCCAACCACCCATGGGATCAACCCCTTTTGGTGGCTTATGCACTCCACCAGCTTCCTCACCTCATGTAAACAATTCACACATAGATTCCCTTAACAGCCCCCAAACTAGAGAAATGCTGCCACAACCTAATGAGGTGCTGGGTGTGCAGAAGAAGCAGGTGACTACAGTTCTAGAGAAATCGGCGCAGTCTGGAGATTTCAAAATCAAGCTCTCAGATGTGAGGTCAGGAGGCGGCAAAAACGGACCAGAGATCCCCAGCCCCAAAACGGTCATAGTGGGGAAAAAGACTATAACACTAGACAAGGCTTCAGAGATTGATTCTCTGTCTACAGGTTGCAAGGTCTACGCCAACATTGGAGAGAACACCTACGACATAGTGCCGATGAAAGAGGACCCCGGGGAGGGTGATTCCAAAACCAGCAGGGTCAGGAAGTCCCACATGTCCTCGTCTTTCTCCCCAGATTCATCGCCTCAGTCTCCCCGGGGGGTCTCGAGTAAGAAGAAGACGAAGCTCGACCAGGATGACCACTATGAACTGATCATGGACGGGAAAACCTTTTATGTGTGTGTGGTGTGTAAGCGTCCTTATGTTTGTCTGACTAGCCTGCGACGGCACTTCAACACACACTCCTGGGAAAAGAAATACCCCTGCCATTACTGCGACAAGGTTTTTGCCCTGGCCGAATACAGGACCAAGCATGAGATCTACCACACGGGCGAGAGGAGGTACCAGTGCCTGCTCTGCAATGAGTTCTTCATAAACTACCAGCTGCTCTCCTCTCACTGCAAGCAGGTCCACAACCAGGACCCATCCGGTCGCAAAGAAAAGGATGACACTGAAAATAACCTGTACCGGCTCCTCCCTTGCAAGACCCTGCAGTTCAAGCCCTACTCCTACGTCTCTGAAAGCTCAGCTGGAATTCCTGTCATCAACCAAGAAGGGATAGTCTACCATGTAGAGCCTGGGAAGGGGCCCGAGGTGCCCCGCCCCCCATCTAGTGCCCACGCTTCCCCTGCTGTTCACCTCCCCCCCGGCCAAAGCAAGGTGCTAAACTGGGACGATATCTTTGTAGAGCCTGGGGCACAGCCCCAACCCCAGCCCCAGACCCAGACCCACCCACAACCCCCATCCCAACCCCAGCCCAGGCCGCAGACCCATGTGAACCCAGCCGAGGCCTCACCGGAGTTCGAGTTTGTTATACCAGAGACTTATTGAGTTTAAGGTGCTCGACGTGCTAAGAATTGTGCCTTTGAAGCAGGGATTCCCATTGTCTTGTGTTCTAGGGTCCAGGACAAGAGTTCCGTACTTAAGTGTTTAGCTGTTGTTTTTAAAGCTAGTTGTGTGTAGAAAGCTTCAGTATGCTCCCGCACAAGCTTGGTGACTCTTGAAATAGCTAGGCTTTTTTATTTTGTTGTTCTCTCGTTTTGTTTTTGAGCCAGATGGTTTTATATTGCCTCATATTGTTGTTCGACAGTTCTCACTTATCTTTTTAATGGCAGAGATTGTTATATTCTGGATAGACGGCACTATGGCGTAATACATTGTCACTGTCAGCACTTACTATCGTTTCTACAAAGCACACAGAGAGATGTTTTACTCGAGTCGCCCAAGTCTTTGAACTGTACTCGCCTGTTTTTGGTCAAACAATATTTTTATATTTGAGAAGGAAACGGTTATACATTCTGGGTTTGGGGGGGGGGGTGTGGGTAAGGAGGAGTGGAAATAAGGACAAAGGACTAGCAGTTCCACCAAAGACATGGTGACATGGTGTCAGGTGAATGATGAGCTTAATACTGACCATGAGTGAGTGATGGTCTAGGCTTGTATTGACGTGAAAAATCACACCAGCACCAGAATTGGCAGCTTCCATTTCCCTCTGTTCTGCCTCCTGTAATCTGTACTTATTGTATGGAGTGTAAACAGTATTTAGGATGATTATAAGTACAATTCCAGCCACGGGAAACCGGGCCAGTAGCACTAAACTGTTCATAGGTGCTCTTTATCGGAGAACGATATGCTATGTTAAAAGTTTAGGGAGCTGCAGCTGAAATGCAGGATACGGGGAAGGGGATGTGAATTTTTTTTGTGCGCTAAGCGATGTGGTGTCCCGAATGTCGTGGAATTGAAATAACACACAGGTTGTTATGGTGTTTTGTCGTGTTTATTAATGCAACTCCTGAAACATCTCCTGAAAGATGTTGGCCAGTGTGGTCCAGATACTGATAAGAGTAATTCAGACGGTCGATGCTTGTGAAAGCATCTAGTCAAACTTTTTTTTTTTTTTTGCTAGCTGCTCTCCATAGCACTTTTCTTTAGACCTGAAATGCATTCTGACAGATTCCCAGATGCAAGTGTGAGCAGCACATAACTTCATCCAAGCAGTGGTCGCCTCAGAGGGGCTGCGGTGTTTGAGCTGATAATTCTCCATTTTCACTTTTTAAAATGCACGTGACCTTGTGAATTTTAAATTAAGGAAATTTAATTAAAATTAAATCCAAAGCCCAAGACTTTAAAAGGATCTGAGGCCTGTGTGTGATGTATATTCCTTTTGACGAAGTTTATATGCCGGCCATATTTTAGTATTATCGGAATCGGAAATAATCATGTGCATTCTGCGTTCCGAGCAGGATTCTCATGCCACTACCTTGGCTGGGGAAGCATGTACTTGGGAGATCGCAGCACAGGATGTGCATTTGCTTTGAAGGAACTTTTTCTGTCTATTCAGAATGTTGCTATTGTCTCGTGCAAGAAAATGCCACCAGAGTTGTAATTTTCATGAACATTTTTTTAAAACTTCTAATCGTGTCCTGTCAGTATGTAGCTGCTCTGTGTTGGCCAGTAGAGATCATTTTTTTTATCTACAGAAGTAGTCTTTGCTGTCCCTGTTTATCAGACAATAAAAGCAGTTTAAGCTTTTATTGTTTCGGAAACAAATTAACAACTGTGTATTGTGTAAATAACTGTACTAAAGACCTTTTTTCATTTTAACATTCATTTTCTTTGTGTTTTTCAAAGTTATTTATTAGCTCTTAGTGCTATACAAAACTTAAATAAAGTTTATGGAGCTGACGTGAGCCTTCTATCTGTGTAATTTTGTGGTTGTGGGGCTGAACCTAGGAGAACCCGGGTCCCCCTCTCAGGGCCTCTGCTTGCCGAACAGGGGCTCTGAACTTACATGCTACTGCTGTGTGCTTTATTAGTTTCCCGCTCTTTGGAGAAGGGAAACACACGCACATACTGAAACGATTAAGAGTGGCCTAGAAAGAATTCCAGGGAAATGCCGGTATCATGGTGAGAGGAAACTGCACAGCTTAAACTTCCAGAATAAGCTCATTTTATATACAGAACACCGGCATCATTCTGATGTGACATTTTACAGTCCTGACTCAGATCTGATATCAAATCCTGTACACAGAGGCCCAGTAATATACCACAGTTTATTATTCAACAATTACACATGCCAGGTGATCTCTTATCTAAAATGTTTATTTTTTTTTCTAAAAAATGCTTTCTTAAAACTTTGTAAATGCATCTTATTTCTACATTTGGATTTGCCACTGAAACTTAGTAGAGCAGTTCATCGATTATTTGTCCTAACATCTAGGAAGCTACAGTGGGGGATTTAGGTGAGTCGTGATAATGCTGATGGCTTCAGATATCGGCCCTTTTGGAGGCAGCACGGTGTGGCAGAGAGGCTGCCATTTGGGTCAGGAACCGCCCGTATGCAAAGGAAGGCTATAAGGAAGTGTTGGAAAGACCTGAGAGGCACCCCTCTGCTGGTCTGCCAGATTGGGTGGGAATAAGGATCGCGAGGCTGTAGGATGTCAAACTTAGCCGCGCGAATCGGTTGGTCAGCAGCCAGGGGTTGTCCGTTGTCTTTTGTACGGCCTGAATGCAGCCTTAAAACATTTTGCCTTTGCTGTGAAAACGTCACCCAAGTGGTGTCCCAGCTTCCTTCGTGGGAGGCCCACTCTGATCACATGTGCAGTTCCTATTGGCTGCTCCAGCCCAGCCGGCCGTTGCCTGGATACGAGGAAGCGTTGCACACATGGTTTCTCTTTTAATATGTCGACAAATGTAAGTGGTTCTCCGGCGACAGGGGAGGGTGGTAGTGCGAAGTCCCGCCTCTTGCTCAGGGACTGTACGGTGGAGGTTTCTCGTCTGGGGGGTAGTATGGCGGCGAATAGCGCGGAGGGATCTGGCTGGGCCACAGGTAGCTAGCGCCGGACTGGGAGTCGTCCGACAGACCAGAGGAGTCGGGGAACATGGCAGAGGCCTGTAGGAATTAAGTGTATGTAGAAGGTGAGCATGCAGAAGATTAAAATGCTTATATTATACCTGCAAAATGGTTTGTCCCATTTTTTGTTATTACATCCAAAGGCTCACCCTAGGCTGAAAAGCCTCCTTAAGTTTATAATACTACTAATGTGCTTAGATTTCTAGTAACTATGAGTACAATAGACCACAGCATAAAGCTGTGAGTAGCTGTTTGCAGCTTCATGTAAAGTAATTCAGTGGAAGGACAGTGCGGTCTAATCAATGGATACACCCATAGACGCGTTCCGGACCCATTATGCTGAATTTGGGCTGCTGCTGAGAGAACTTGCACCCATCTCAGCTCCCCAAATAAAGGGTGGATCCCGCCTGGTCGTAACAGATGGTTACCTGCAGGTCGTATGCGGTGTAGGGTGGCAAACAGGGGGCGCTGTTGTAGCAAGAGCCGGAGGAGTGAGATGGGCCAGGGACCTCGGGCAGGGCGGGAGCTGGTGCTAGGGCAGGCTGCGGGCCTGGCTCGCAGATGTCACTGGTGCCAGTAGGAGTCTTCAATAAACATGCAGAAGCAGTTATTCGTACATGATGCTCCACCACACCACCATGTGGCACATTAAAATATTACACATGCATCCAGACACATAGAAACATGCATGTGTCGGAAATATACAAGCTAACACAGGCACCCATTGAAGTATCATTAAATCAGTAAATGGAGACTTAAAATTGGCATGCATTCGTTAGCATAATTAAGACTAAAAGATTTTGTTTTGACATTGAGGCATCTCGTTCCTGGTGTATCACTGGCAAGATGAACATGCCTCACAAGCCTCCAGGTGAAATTCTGAAAATCTGACCCGAAGAAGGACCTCGTATGTTCCTCAATGAAGATGGGCGGATGGTTGGCGAGGACCAGCACACCCTCACATCCTCACCATGTCCTTGAAGCCACCGAGGACTGCGGCAGTCACGATGCCCAGGAGAAGAGCCACCACATTGAGGATGGTGGCGAACCAGAGCAGGTGGTATAGCTGCACCACATCCTGGCAGCTGCGCACCTCCGTGTATTCATGGTAGCCGCCCGTCAGCTCCACGCGGCTGTGCCAGGAAGCAGGAGTGTTTAGGTTGCCCATTAAATATTTACACGCTCCCAGTTCACACTAAACAATCCTGACCCCCTTCAACAAAAACACCTTAAAACTGCCACTAAAATACATTCCCAACATTCCAAGATGAGGCTGTTCAGTTTTTGCCGGAACAATACAACCCTGTCGCTCTCTCAAAACAACCATGTGAAGACAGGTACCTGGGATTTTTTTTTGGTCTGTAATTATTTCCAGATCTGGATTTTTTTCCCACTTTGGTGTCCCCCCACGGTCCAAAAACATGCTGAGGCTAATTGGAGTTACTAAATTGCCCATAGGTGTGCATGTGTGAGTGACTGGTGTGTGACTGTGCCCAGCGATGGGCTGGTCCCCCGTCCTGGGTTGTTCCCCGCCTTGTGCCCGTGGCTTCCGGGATGGGCTCCGGACCCCCCGCGACCCAGAAAGGATGGAAAATGGATAGATGGATGAATGATTTTTTTCCCCCCAAAACATCTTGTTCTTGCATTCCCAGACAATACATTCCAGAGTTTCTTTTGATTAAGTTCTCTGCAGCAGGGCTGACGTGAGCAGAACAAGAGAACAGGAAATTGTAGCCTGTTGGCTAGAAATAAGTAGGCGTACAGGGCTAGTAGTTATGTTTGTATTTCTCAACAGACAGGTGATTGTGACCCGGCGCCCAGACCCGGGCCTTGCTGAGGTTGTGCTCACCTGCCACAGGTGTAGAGTTCACAGCAGTAGCAGGTATTGCTCTTGACACGCAGGTTGCAGGAATGCTGAGAGGCCGCCTGACAGTGCACCTGAGACACAGAGGGATGTGCTCAGGCCCGTGACATCCCCCCTACAGACACGCACTCGGGCCCATGACATCCCCATTACAAACACGCACTCGGGCCCGTGTCATCCCCGCTACTGACATGCTCTCAGGCCCGTGTCATCCCCGCTACAGACATGCGCTCAGGCCCGTGTCATCCCCCCTACAGACACGCACTCAAGCCCGTGTCATCCCCGCTACAGACGCACTCGGGCCCGCGTCATCTCCACTACAGACAAGCACTCAGGTCCGTGTCATCCCCACTACAGACACGCGCTCGGGCCTGTGTCATCCCCGCTACAGACACGCACTCGGGCCCGTGTCATCCCCCTACAGACATGCGCTCGGGCCTGCGTCATCCCCACTACAAACACACACTAGGACCCATGTC
>JAODKN010000002.1:19101095-19111310 GCA_026774425.1 Petrocephalus zakoni
AGGAATGTTTCCAGTACCTTGTTGAATCTATGCCACAAAGGATTAAGGCAGTTCTGAAGGCAAAAGGGGGTCCAACCAAGGTATACCTAATAAAGTGGCCGGAGACTGTATATTCTGTATAGAAGTGCATTTATTTTTATAAATCAACATGAACCAAGTTTTCCAAGTTTGCCTTTCCCCATTATAAGCTTTCCTAGGAAACACTGAATGTTTTGATCTTAGTTGTGAATTCTGGAATTCTGTGCAACGTGACAACTGAAACACTTGCAACCAGGAAGGAGTAAAAAAGAAGGTCTTTGGTCATGCTAAAAATCTCTGCTCATAATCTTTGGTCATGCTATACTTCCATTTGGGTATCAAAATTAGCACACGCAGTAACCCCATCAAAGAAATAATAATGCATTATGGTCTTAAAGTTAATGCTTGTTAATTTTAGCAGCCCTAGTTAAAACTACAGCCCCTGGAAAAGAAACGCCATTTGCATGTGCACGTAAAAGAGCTCAACTCAAGAGTCACTCAAACATAAAGAGAGGGAGAATGCACTCATTCAGCTGTTTGGTGAATCTGCGATGTCACGTAGGATGTGCGAATTAACAGCCTTTATATAACTCTTTGACCCAAAGTTCAAGATGTGGACTGCTGCTGGAGTTAACAGTATGCTCTTGGAGAGATGGATATTGCTACAACGTGACTGACAGGAGGTCAGTTATGGGTATGCTCTAGGAGTTATAATGGCTTTAAGACTGGGCCATCATAATACTTTCAACTGAAATAAAATCTGAAATAAAGATGGTTAGAAACTTGCGGCGGTGTAGAAACAAGAGAAGACAGTTTCACGCAACAAGTCCTAAAAGTATATGAAGAACACATAGTTAAATCAAACAAAAATTATTATATTTGGTCATGTATTTATTGAAAAAATAACATATCTGTGTGTGGCAAAAGAAAAGAGTTATTGATGCCCATAAAGCTAGAAAAGGTTACAAGACCATCTCTATAGAGTTTGGACTCCACCAATCACCTGTCAGACAGATTGTGTGCAAATGGAGGAAATTCAAGACCGTGGTTACCTTACCCAGAAGTGGTAACGATAACTCCAACTGCATCAACGATAACTCCAACTGCATCAACGATAACTCCAACTGCATCAACGATAACTCCAACTGCACGGTGTGTGTGATAGTCCGAGAGGTTACAAAGGACCCCAGGGAAACTTCTAAGCAACTGAGGCCTGTCCCACATTGGTGAATGTTGATGTTCATGAGTCCACCATCAGGAGAACCCTGAACAGCAATGGCGTGTATGGCAGGATATCAAGGAAAAAGCCACTGCTCTCCCCCAAAAATATTGCTGACCATCTACAGTTTGCTAAAGATCATGTGGACAAACCAGAAGGATATTGGAAGAATGTTTTGTGGACGGATGAAGCCGGAATAGAACGTTTTGGCTTAAATGAGGAGCATTACATTTTGTGGAGGAAAAACACTGCATTCCATCATAAGAACCGTATCCCATCTGTGAAATATGGTGGTGGGAGAGTTCTAATTTGGGCCTGTTATTCTGCATTGGGGCTTGGATGGCTTGCCATCATTGATGGAACAATGAATTCTGTACTATACTAGAGCATTCCAAAGGAAAATGTCAAGACATCTGTCTGTGAACTGAATCTGACAGTGGATCATGCAGCAGGCCAATGATTAAAGAAGAATAAAGTCAATGTTCTGGAATGGCCAAGTCAAAGTCCTGACCTTAATCCAATTGAAATGTTGTGGAAAGACCTAAAGCGAGCAGTTCATGTGAGGAAACCCACCAGCATCCAAGAGTTGAAGCTGTTCTGTATGGAGGAATGGGCTAAAATTCCTCCAAGTTGATGTGCAGGACTGATCAACAGTTACAGCAAACGTTTAGTTGCAGTTTTTGCTGTACAAGGGGGTCACACCAAATATTGAGAGCATGATTCACTTACTTTTGCCACACGCAGATATGTTATTGGATAATTTTTTTTCAATAAATACATGACCTTAATGTAACCATTTTTGTGTCATTTGTCCAGGTAGGTTTTCTTCATCTACTATTAGGACTTGTTTGAAAATCCACTTTCATACAAAAATATAGAAAATGTTACAACTTCACAGACTTTCAAGCAGCACTGTATGTGTGTACACACGCACACACACACACACACACATATATATATATATGTGTGTGTGTGTCTTTGTCTGTATATGAATGAAAGACATGCATGGCCATAACGCATTACTTTGTGGTTTGAGACATCATACATGGTAGCATTTACCAACTCAAATCAGTAATCATATACTGGTACAAACTGTATATTCAGTCCTTATCATGGCACTAGGGTCAGTTGTGAGCTGCTCACTCATGATTCATCAACCATCCTAACCTTAGCTACTGTGCGGTGAGCGTACTGGCGCAGAAAGGCTGCCGTCGCATCATCCAGGTGGGGCTACACAGCGGTAGTGCTTAAAGTGGCTCCCCTTTGCATCTGTAAAGTGCTTTGGGTATCTTTGAAGGTGCTATATAAATGTGGCATTCATTCATAGTAACAATCCAGCTTTTGCGTCTTCATTTTGAAACATTTGCCTTTTTCTTGCTGATTTTTCATTTGCAATGTGTTTTTGACCTCACCGTGCTAACCTAGCAGCATCGGGACACATTTCTCCTGCTCTGGCATTGTGTAGATATTCTGTACTGGCACTACAGAGGGTAAGAGTACCTCTAGGGGCTCCATACATCGTGTAGCTGTTTTCTGCCAGCACCTCTAGGGGCAGGAGAGAGCCAGTTTCACTTCACCTTGGATGGCGTGCACCACGCGTGAGTGATATCATCCATTTGCTAAGTCTGCACCCTTCAGAAGGTCAGCACCCTTGGCAGCCACCTCTGTCGTCTAATGGGACAACCAGCCCTGTACACATACACACTCTCTCTTTCTCATAGACTTTTACTCACAAACCCCAGGGCTAAGAAGATCCTTTCAGTTTCATTTGTTTAATGGCAGGTGAGTCATAAGAATCCAGCATAGAATCCAGAAAGAATACATGAGCCAATATAAAGACAGTATGTACAAGGTATGTAAAGCATTCACACCTTTATTGTTCTGATTATACTGTGAGCCAATCAGATGTCTAAACATGTCTTACATGACCAACGCATGTAGTTAATGTGAATTGTTTTTCTGTTGTTCTTGAGCAAAGTCTATTCTGCTACTTAATAGATTAAGAAAATCATGCAAACCACTACTCATTTGAGCGACACATTCCTTTGTCTGTGCAAACAATTTCAACAAGGTGGAATATTCAGCTTCACTTCACTATTTCTCCTCAGAGCAGTGAAATGCAAAAGTTTAGAAAGGAAGGGAAAGCCAACTTGGGACCTGAGCAGGCAGGAAAGGGAAATCAACACATCAGTACAAAACAGGAAAGCAACTTTATTCATTTCCCACATCCAGACTCAATTTATAATATACATGTCTTGACATTCTTCAGACTGAGACATGCTATACGGAAATCAGTAAAAAAATACTGTGAACAGACTCATTGTAATTGAAAACGAAAATCAGTAATAATTCAGAATACCAACACTTCTCTCTCTGGAGGGGGGGGGGTGGTTAGGGTGGCCCAACATTACACTGGGCCCCATTAAGTAAAACTAAAACAGCATTTTCTTTTCACGTCCCCCAACATATCCAATTGATTTCTGAGTATTACATTCTGAGTATTGAAACTTACAGGAGAAATACAAGTTTGCAATATAAAGACAATTTGGGAAAGAAAAAAAAATCAAAAAGATAATTGAGCAACTTCAACTTTTTAATGGAACATGAAACTTTCTGTAATTATGTTAATTTATAATTAGTGTGTGTGGACCCTGGATGAATTTAATGATGCTGGGCTTCTCTGATAAACAGATTCACTAATAGTGCCACCAACGTCTGTTCCCTGAGAAATGACTTCAAAATTAACATGACTAAGAACAATTATGGGTTTTTAAATGGCTGAATGGTGTCACACTCAGCAAAGGCTTTGACACGATACAACATGCTTAAAATGAGCTCTCAGAGCAGCAGAAATGGAGAGGAAAAGGTGAACAGTGCAGGTCTGAGACATCTCTGGACAGTTGCAGTGATGGGAATTCGGTACATCCCATACATAATATCCAAACCAGCAGAACCATCTTCTGAGTCAGTCCTCATTCTTTAAGAGGTATTAGTTCATCTCCCTCCCGGTCACAAAGCCGATCTATGCTCAGCACCTCATTACAGCACAAGTGTGCTGCTATTGTTCCAGAACCTTGGGAGAAACACCTCAAGACCAGTTTCATCTCAGCCTCTACAAGGGGAAAATAAATGCTCAGCTCTACATTAAGTAGTCATATTTGTGCTACCTGGAAATCTGTACCAGGATAACATAAGATGTTAACCATCTCCCCCATATTTGACAGCATGTTACAGAAGCCTAAGGGGCTAAGGCCGAATTTACGATAAGTGCTTCTCTGTGGCCTGCTGGGAATCGCTCATAAATGTCAAGCTGAGATGGAATCGGTCTTGCAGAACAGAACACTGGCATTTGTTAAGAAGCTGTCTATGCAGAGTAGAGAGAGGCGTGAGGAAGCCAGACGGATGAAAGAACGAAGCAGTGAAGGAGCTCGGCGGGTAGTTATACGGACTGGTACCCGGTTCGACTCTTCCTCCGCCCAATCAGGTAAGAGATAAGCACAAGGATGATTAGGAAGCCCAGAGCCACGCCCACAGCGATAGGCACGAGAAAGCTGAAATCAGAGTCCAGGAAGCACTCCTCAGCTGGCGTGAGAGAGGGGGAAGGGGGGGGAGCTGTTAGAATGCAGGAAAATGACATGTGACCCAGGAAAACACGCACACCACCGCGGAAAACTAGACGAGAAGCAGCAAGCAAGCTCATTGGCTGAGTCCTCTCTCCAGCAGGGCCCTCTGTTTCACACTCAACTGATGCAATAGTTTAATTTTTCTAAGGAAAACTAAATACTTTTCTTCCTTGTGGGGGGGGGGGGGGGGAATGGAGACTAGGATACAGACCAACCTTTTTGATTCTCTGAAGGTTCTCTGAAGGTTTATTTTTATAAAACACCTATGGATTTTCAAGCAGCTAATTCTGTATGTTATGGTTTCTTTGACAAGGACCATGAGGTGCATAGTAGAGGAAAACACAGGACTGTACCCAGTACTATAACTGCAGGATATGTGCAACGTGCAACCTAACAAAACACATGATCGAGGCAGGAAAAGAGGTGAGGGGGAAAAGCTGACATTTAAATATCAAAACAGCTGACTGAAGAAGGGACCGGCGAAGCCCAGCCACCACGGCCGGCACCATCACTCTAGAATGACTCATAGCCCCGGGCTTGGTTCCGTCTCCTTCCGATAAAATAGGCAGCCAACACAATAAGAACCAGAACAGCCAGGGCCACCCCCACTGCTATGGGGACAATGAGGCTGTCGTCTTTATCAGCTGCGCAGTCGTCCGCTGGATGAGAATAAAGAAAGTGTGTGAAGGAATGAAGGACGACGGTACGCAAGAAGGACGAAGAGGACAGACATGGCGAGGATGAAAAGGACAGAGACATGGCGGGATGTGAGAAGGACAAAGAGGACAGAGACATGGCGGGATGTGAGAAGGACGAAGAGGACAGAGACATGGCGGGATGTGAGAAGGACGAAGAGGACAGAGACATGGCGGGATGTGAGAAGGACGAAGAGGACAGAGACATGGCGGGATGTGGGAAGGACAAAGGACACAGAGACATGGCGGGATGTGGGAAGGACAAAGGACACAGAGACATGGCGGGATGTGGGAAGGACAAAAGACACAGACATGGCGGGATGTGGGAAGGACAAAGGACACAGACATGGCGGGATGTGGGAAGGACAAAAAGAACACAGACATGGCGGGATGCAGAGACTGCTGGCGTGAGATCAGTGAAGCAGCATGGGTAGACTATGCAGCACAAATCTGGCAAAAGAATTAACTCGGCCTCAGGGAGGATCAGTAAGCAGATTTTATTGTCATTTGGAAAATAAAACAAAATTAAGGGGTGTTCATATTTATACAACAAGAACCTTCAGTCTTTTATAAAAACGTACTAAGATGGAATTCCACAATCATTTCTGCATATTCACAGATTTAAAAAAAATATTCCCAATATTGACAGGATATTTCAGACCAAGAAGCCATCTTATTAAAACAAGCACTTATACTTATTTCTTATGGACATGTGAGATTCCCTTTTCCAGGTCAGTACCCAAGCATGACGTGCAAAGTGTAAATAAACCAGCCCGCAAGTAGCACAGTAACCATTTCCAGGATGTGGCAGGGAGAAAAAGAAAAAAAAATGATAAAGTATACAAAGAGTTAAAGCCTGTGCCCAGAAATACTGCCTGTACAAAGACATGGTATTTCCCAATGGCTGGAAGGCCATGTCTACCCGAACCTGCCAGGCCAGGTGCCTTCTGGGTTGTTACAGGACCGACCCGTTACGTACACAGGCAGAGTTGCAACGTCTCTACTGTGGAGAAATTAAGTGATGAATTTTCACATCAGGGAGCTTAAACAGGCTTGAAGTTCCAATTAGACCAATAATAATAAAAAGGCACTCCCACCATCACCTCTGCCCCAAACAAAAATATGTACAAATATGGCTGCCTCCAAACCTCCTTCTCCAATAATACACCCCCCCCCCCAGGGCCACCTTGCTCACTGAGTGCAGAAAGGCACCTCCACAGGCCACACACCCAACGCCTGCCCAGTGTCTGAAAGCACATGGGGCAGCTAATGGGAGAAACTGCATTTTAGTGCATTCATTGTCAATGTGGGGCGAAGAAGAGAAAAAAAAAAAAAAACACACAAATACAGATTAAATGTGCTAAATGCTAATATAATCCCTTTTATAGTCTAATGCGCTGAACCGTGGGGGGGGCGGGGGGGGTCTGTCACCATTCAGCACCATTGTACCGCAGAGCATCAATGTAGCATCCCAGGAGCCTTATGGACACTACATCACTCCTGATTAAGGCTTACAGAGCACTAGACACTGCTGCCATTACAGCCGATACAACATTTCTGGAGTAGAATAAGAAAAAAAACGCTGAAATGAGAGGCCCACCCAAATAAAGTCTACCTCCAGAATGACAACGTCAGGAACTTCAAATCAGTCAGGCATTCAAATCAGCGCCTGAAGTTTACAAACTTATCAACCAAAACTCACTCGATCCTTCCTCCCTCCTCAAAGACACCTACCCGCCCCCCAAAAAAAAGTGCCAGCGAGTGCCAAAGCGTACAAGCTAATGCCAACGTGGGAGATGGCCTCAAAAGACAAAATGTTGAATCACAAGTATGGTACAGCTGACTGAGCACACGAAGGCACACAAAGTCATGTGATGGTAGGAGGAATGGGGAGCTTAGGGAGGAAGCACAGGTCTCAGTGCACCACCACCAGAGGGTCTCCAGCTTCCAGATGCACCCTTTGGTGGGAGGGGGGGGGAGGGGGGGTAGTATTCACTATTGTTCACTAACCCACCCAAAAAAAATAAAAAATAAAAATAATAATTAAATGTAGGTAGGTATGTGTGCGTCTTATGCACTTTTATTTATTTGATTAAAAAAAAAAAAAAACACACCCGTGGTAAAATGAACCCTGGACAATGCAGAAGAACAGTGTTGGCTTTGCCTCACTCCAGCTTCAGTAGGTAGTGCAGTATTTAAGGAACCGGTCTAAAAGATAAGATTCAAGTACCCTAGGGGCACTGCTATTTTGACCTTAGGTTATTAGCCAAAACAAAACAAGCAGCTGTATAGACAAGGAGAGTGGAAAGCTGTACAACTAGCTTTTATCCAAGACCGCTGACGGACCACACAATACAAGGCGCCATCAACTGAGCAAGGGTGAAATGGACCTGTGCTTGCTCCTGAACAGACAACGCAAACAAAGAAGGGGAAGTTAAAAAATCTATAAAAAGAAAAGGAAAAAAAAAAAGGTGCCGAGATTGATCCGTTGAATGACACGATCAGTGAGTGGTTCAAAGGCTCTGATAGCCGACGTAGGTCTTTCTTCTACCAATCACATAAGCAATCAGCACAATGACAATCAAGCCTGCCAGGACAGCCCCGACAATGATTGGGATTAAGATGCTGGTGTCATCCATAGGACACTGATGAGCTGCAAACAAAAAGGAGGAGGGGGAGGGGGACCAGAACATAAGCAGAGGACATGATTTACCTCCATAGCATGAAGAAGCTTTGATTCTGCCCAAGCCTTGTTAAAATGCCAAGCTACACTTTTGGGTTCTGGTAAATTGATAGAGGAGCCAGATTTCTTTGGGACTGGTGAAGGGAAGCTCTAATAACCCATGTAAGCCTTGAATAACATCACGGGAAAACCTGGTACAATACCTTCTGGACTGGGGGAGGGGGGGGGAAGAATGGACACTCACCTGTGGCAAAGGTGCTATTATTCACCGCAAAGGGTTGCACCCGCAGCTCGTAGGTGATGAAGGTCAAGGTGTCGGAGACGTTGACCGTTTGCTGCTTCTTGCACATGTAGGAGCTGCCCACAGCAGCTTCCCATAGCGACATGTTCACATTTCCTGAATGGAAAGTGTCTGAGCCAGAGCAGAAGACAGAGAGAAGTCAAGGCACAAGGGGGCCGACAGCGACATCAACATCCAAGCGGTCGCCCAACAAAACCACTAGCTGGTCTTGCCCAAACTTACCATTGCCGTTCACTACAGTGATGTTCACCGCATGCAGGAAGAATTTCTGCTTGTCCTGCAAGAGATCCAGAACCAGTAAGGAGACCGAGGAGGGAATGGTAAGTACTGGATTCGAGCAGGGGTTCTCACACGCATGCCAAGGCTGGCTCGAGTGACACTACCTCGACAAAAGTGAAAGAGAGGGTCATATTGGCGCTTTTCAACAGCAGAACGGCATCACTGGAGTTGCTCCCGCACTTGCCACCCACAGAGATCATGTTGGGGTCAACATTCTCGTTTTGGATACCCTGAAAGTGGGGGGTGGGCAATCGAGACTGATTAGCCAATCAGAACAGACTTCCTGTGACATCAACAGCACGCCTCCATCCTTGCAGCCACATACCTTGCCATCTTTATATTGCAGCTGCAGTCCCACCTCTACCAGCAGACAGGCGGTGCCATTGAGGGTGCTATTCAACCGGTAGGTGGCGGTGGTAGGCTGGGGTAAAGGGGTGGGCTTGGGAGTGGTCGTTGGTTTCGGTGTGACGGTGGTGGTGGGAGTGGTGGGTGTCGTGGTGGGGAGATCAGCACGGCAAATGGTGGCTACAGGGAGAGGAGCAAAACACAGACGATCCGGAGAAAAAACGGCATGAAAATATATCGAGGCTTCACTCTGCTAAGCACTGCAGGGAGAAGGGGCATGTGTCCGCCCTAGCATGGTGGGATCTTCATTATACAGTAAGGATGAATAATGAATAAGCAGAGATACACGTGTAACTCTGTACGCCAGCACATGAGCTGGGGGGGGGGGGTCATACCGTTTTCGCTGAGCGTCCCGTTGCTAATGAAAGCCTGCAGAGAGACGTTCCACAACACCTGCTGGACCAACCCCCCGTCCAGGGTCTCATGACTCTTGCAAGTATAGACGTTGTTGAGATCCACAGCCTCAATCCCCACACTGACAGTCACCGATTTTGTGTCTGGAAAGAAGCAAATCGTGCAGGTGAGTCACACCGAACTGGAGAAAGACCACAAGCCCCCAGCACTGCCTCCTTACCGTTGGACGAGGAGTTCTTGAAGATGGTGTCGTCTTTGAGGTCGTAGGTGAACATGATGTTGCCCACCTTGTACGTCTGGTTGTCCCGCGTAAAGTTGAGGGCCCAAGAGTGGCCCTTGCCAAATTCAATCTTCAACAGGGAGCTGTCATTTCCACAGCTGCTGCCGTTGGTGGTAATGTTCTCTGGCAGCATGAACGTGACTGTGGCATTCTGGGAGGGGGCACGCAGAAGCAAACCATAAGGAAAACAAAACAACAAAATGAAAGTCTGAACTGTGCCCAGCACAAATTTCAATGCTGCTAAGTATTCTCTGAATAAAAAAATAAAAAAAAGGTGTCAACATCACAGGAAGTGCTTGGGGGGGGCGGGGGGTGGGGGAAGTTAAAAAACGACCCACAAGACAAAGATAGGAAGAGC
>JAODKN010000002.1:19111320-19125191 GCA_026774425.1 Petrocephalus zakoni
CCCCCCCCCCCCCCCCCCCCCCCCCCCCCCCCCCCCCCCCCCCCCCCCCCCCCCCCCCCCCCCACGAAACGACCCACAAGACTAAGTCGAGAGGCCAGCAGCAACAGGAAGAAAAGACCAACATGGTTAACTGGCCAATTTCCATCACCTACTTTAGTGTTTTAAGTCCAACTAGTGAGTGAACACCCCCCAATCACCCCCAATCTCTCAATCTTCACACTTTGACATGCAGCAAATGCAGCACTGTGGATGCGGCTCACACCCAAAACCAGGCTTTGCCTTTAAATGAAGGTGCATGAGAGCTTGTTGCCTTCATGAGACATCAGTGCTGGCAGGTGCTCTGCATGGGCACCATGGCTCCTGCACGGCTGACCCCCCAGACACACACAAACACACACACAAACACACAGCCGTACCTTATTCCCCGAGACCTCATAGGTCACTGAGAAGTTGAGCATCAGGTTTGCGTACAGGCAGAGCTTCTTCTTATCCTCCACTCTCACCTCCGTGCTGTGGGACTGCCTGATTTCTGTGAGGAAACAAACTGCACAGTTAACTTCACCCAGGGAAAACGAGCTCTTCAGATTAACCAAAAAGAAAACTTAATGGCTTAAAAAAAATTTGAACTTTGACTGGGCGGATAATTTACCACAGGTAAAACTCCCAATGACAGATATACAGTTAATGATTAATGGGAATTAGACTTTATGGGTCTCCGACTGTTACAGTTTTACGGTGTGTAACAACCAGCCCGCGGTAAACATTTATGAGTTTCACAGCCGATTCCGCCGGCCGGACCGTGAGGCAGAGACCGCAGAACAGGAGCAGCTGACAGTCTCACCAAAGGCAGAAACATAACACCTCGTGAGGCCTGCTGCACCTCGCTCCCACAGGGCCACGGAAGGCACCCGGGGCGAGCCCGCACCAGGCAGGGCAACATCAAGCGCCCTCCATGCCTTACCATTTATTCCCTTAGCTTCAAATTGCTTTACAATTACCGACATGATGGGTTACCTGACACTTTGATCCAAAGTGATTTCACTTTATGAAGCCTTTACCCGCGCAGTCTACCAACTAGTTAGGACAAGTTCGGCTTTTCACTTTCCTTAGGGAAAAAAACAGCAGTACACAGTACATAGTACAAACTCCTGCAGAACCCAGTGTATAATAAATGCAGAGTTAAAAAGGAAAATTACATTTTATCCAGACAGCCGTGAGAAAAAATAAAATAAAATCGACATCGTACTTCAATCACCAAAACACAAAAGAACTAAATCTACAATTGAGAAAGACATATCCATGTCAGCCGATTTAATATTTTATCAGGTCTTCAAACTGGTCTGCGTGTGAACTACAGCTGAGGGCGTTTAAGGGGGGGGGGGACCGATCACAACAAGAAACTGATCGCAGGTAAGTCGGGGAACTGGGCCAGGCTTTACCATGTCGCATTTCCGCAGCTTAATCTGACACGTCAACCCAACAGAAAATGCAACTGATGTTAATAATTCGCAAATGACCCTCACTAATCTGCAAGGTAATATATAATAGTTATGGAAGTTCTACTTTTGGTTAGTATGATGAGCTGCGGGCGTCATATGACCGGGGAGGCGAGCCCTTTATCCCGGGGGAGGTTTCCGGAGCACACGTCCGATCGGAGAGGCAGCCTTTCCGGGCATACGTCCGATAGCACGGGGCACTGAGGCGGAAAGCCAGCTGACCCTGCATGCACTCGGGCGGTGCGGACAAACGAAGGCTGGGGAACCCGGGGCAGAGGGTGCGATGCACGCGGCGGGGGGCACAGAACAGCCCGCCGTCACGCGCCACCCCCGCCGTATTATGCATGATACCGGGGCGCCACAAAACCCCGCATCTCCCAGCGATCGCAGCAGGATTCCGATCGCTAAAAGCACCGAGGGTGTTTCTTAAGCCCAGGCCGCCGCCTGCGCCCCCCGCGGCCCCCCATTTACGCCCAGGGGCGATGAGCATTCCCAGCCAGGCGCAGCTGTCCATCCAGGCAGGATAGTTCCATCTGACTAGGTGACCGGTTAGACAGTTTCCATAATACCTCCATCAGGACCCAGCTAGGCCCCCGTGACGGCGCAAGAAAAAAACTTTTCCTACTGAAACAGAGAAATGGAAACGCAGGACGGTGCTTCCGTGCGTCGCGCATACTCACCGGCAGCCGAAAGCAAGAGCAAAGCGACGCAGGCGTAACGAAACATGGTAAATCGTCGCCGAAACCGGGGGGGAGACGCGCGGCGGAGAGCAGCCTGATCCCTTCGGACTCGCCAGCAGCCACTGACTATAAGCAGGAAATGGGAGTCATATGACAGGCGGTCGGGGCGGCCGCGCCGCGCATGCGCGCCCGGCGAGGGGCCAAGCCTGGGCGCTCGGGCTCCCCCGTCTATTACGGATTACCCGGACTTTATTGCACAAATAAGTGTGTGCATTAATAAATGAATATATTGTGAAATGTAGTAGGAAATAAATGATGATGATATGAAATGCGAGCATAAATAAATAAAAGGTTCATGTTTTTCTTCCTGTTCTTACTTAATTATTTATTGCCGGTTTTATTTATTTATCTATTTATTTCAATGATGCCGCACACGTCCCGAAATAAGCCTTGAAATGCCGTCCAGATACAGAGGTCTTCGTGATTGGTTGACTGCTTCCTGTAGAGACCTGCCTCTAGTGTCTGCAGTTTGGAGTAATGAGCCACAGACGAAACCTCTGGTGGGTATCCGGGGGCGTCTTTCCCAAAAGCTCCCCTTAACAACTTAAACAGTACCGATTCATTTGGCAGCTATACTTTTGGGAAAGCTGTCCCTGGGTGGGTTACGCCGCAATCAGATATTCTCGTTTGTAGCCTAGCTGCTCAGTTGCTGAAGTCCCTCGACGTTTATACGAACACATTTTCATCAGTGTCGTACTCAGGAAGAGCTGTCAGCATTGCAGTTTCTTCCGACAACTTTTCAATGTGCACTCTGAAGTCTTTTATATTATCGGAAGCTTCCCGATGGTGATAAAATATAGTGTGCATTTTTAAGGCACAGAAACGGACTCTGAAGAACATCCCCAAGGTGCAAACAACATTAATGTAGCCCCAATGGTACAAAAATGTCACTCATAGTCCATTTCTGTACCCTCAAAGGTACAATTACCCCTAAGGATACAGCCCCCAGTGACAAGCAAAGGTACATATTGGGTTCTCTAGGTTAGTGTTCCTCAAATCAGTCCTCAGGGAATTAGGAGAGATTGAAACAGTTAATAATAGTACTTGCAAGGTCCACCCCACCTTGTTTTTTCAATAATAAGAGGAGCTGAGTGAGAAACTGTCTTGCTGCTGAGTTTGTTTGGTCTGTTCTTATGAACATAAAGGTTTTGAAGGTTCACGACATGCAGCTGTAAACAGCTCAGCGTTTATGTACTTTGCTCAATGAGACTACACCTGCACATTTCCTTATACAAGAACAGCCAATTATATTTCCATGGTTTTAAATGCCGCAGCACCTGCTAGGCCATGTCATGAGATTCTACTGCCCTCCCGCACATCCCCTGCTGAAGCAGAACCTGGACTCTGTCTCGAACGAAGCTGAGTGTCTGAAGAAAGAGGAATACAGTAGCCTGCACGGGAGGTTGGTTTGACACTGTGAGGAGAAGCACCAGCAGCTCAGTGCCGGTGGACTTCAGGTGAAAGAGGAAGCCAAAACAGTTGGGCACGGTTATGAATTGTAATAACTAGTACAAAGTCCAATTTGTTAGATACCTATACAATATGTCCATTTTCCAGTGAGCACAGGGTTGTGGGCTATTGTAGGTATTGTACGTTTCAAAAAGAATGAACTTACAATCAGGTAGTAACAAGTGCAATTGTCCCTGAAATAAAGCAGAGCGATAAATGTGAGAGTGCAGGTGCAAGGCCACCAAAGAAGAACACAGTATCACCCATAAAATCTCTGCAAATCTGTCAGTGTCAGCGGGTTTCCCAAGGAGAAGCGGCGGCCTGCAGGGTTTGACCAAAACTGTAACAGCCAAATGCAAAGGTATGAGGGGGATCTAGGATGCCCATGACTGTGAAGCTGCTCAGTATAGACTGCACTGTCCACCTTCATATTCTGCCAAGTCTTCCCTGTGTAATTCTTAGGCATGTTTGGCTTTTCGGGACTCAGAATGGTGGAGTTTTTTTGCGTTGTTTTCTTTATGCAGGTAGCACACCACAGGAGAAACAAAGTGTAAGCTTGGGTATCACTCCGGATGGGATTCCAGCCACCAACATGGCCTATACAGGAGCTCATACAGTTCATATACTACGGGCAATATCAAACACTCTAAGTATCTCTATCTGTACTCTTTTGCTAAAATGCTGAATGACAGGTGTTGCCTTTACCTACAATAATGTTGTCTAATATCTCAAATTAGTGACTGAAAGATCGTGGGGAAGACAAACCTATCCAATATGCCCAAAAATGCAACAGTCTATGGATACTAAATGGCAAAAACTGCTAAAGTTGTGTAGTGATTTCACGTTTTAGAGAAAAGACGTTTAAATCAAGTCAAGTCAAGGTAAATCTCTTTATTATTGCTATTGGCATTTTAGACGTGGTTGCTTGGTATTTCCACAAGGCCATCCTCGAATTCCTTCCCCACATCAAAAATCAGAGTAAATACTTTAATGTCTGACAGCGTACATGCCTAATATCCAGTGAAGTGCAATTGGATGTGTCATGCTTAGGAAGACACCTAATGATTCCGCTATTTAAAAATGCCAGGCCCAATGAAGCCATTTATAAATCAGAAGTGCTCCTGTTCTCGGAAGCACTCCATGTGCCTGTCTGCCAAAATATTATACCAATCTAGTATCATTGTCCCTGCTACCCAAACCAGGATAAACCAGGATGGATGGATAGTATCATTGGTGTGTAAATCAAAATATAATCAATATATCAATATATAAATCGAAATATATTTACTTAATGCATTTGTGTTGTGGCGGGGAACATTCCCACCCCTGCTACGTGTGTGAGTTCTTGTCTGCCTGGGTTTTGTCTTGCAGTCCAAAAACATGGAGATTTATATCAAGCTGTAACCTTTTTATTGTTATAGCTACATGGCTAATCTATAGCTCATTGGAAAGCTCAAAAAGTGTTCATGGCTTATAAGAAAAGACTGGATTATCATTTTTTAAACACCTTGCAGTGTACTCAAAACACAGCTGAAATTGTCACCAGGAGCTGGAAATCTGAACACGTAACCCCTCCTCTTAGTTCCTTACACTGGCTTCCTGTTAGGCTCAGCACTGACTTCAAAGTTCTCCTACTTACATATAAGGTATTCAAAGGTCTCGCACCTACCAACCCAACAGAACTAATTCATGTTTACAAGCTGTGTTATACACTCAGATCCCAGAATGCAGACTTCCTTGTCATCCCACATATAAAGTGACATTTGGCAGTAAAGCTTTCTGCTACGGGGCCTGTATATTGCGGAATGGTCTGCCAGCTCCTGGTTGGAGTACCAAATTGGTCTCAGTCTTCTGAATCTTGACTTAAGACCTTTTATTTAAGTATAGCTTACCTGTAACACATAACACACTGTAACTATAGCTGCAGGTGTTGCTATACCTGCCCTTTTAGTCTACTGTTCTACTGTTCCTGTCCATCAATATGACTATGCATGTCTCTCTGGAAGGAATATGAAATTCATATGTTGAATTTAATCAAAATCAAAACTGGTTATGAAAAGGTCATTTGTTAAATTAAAATGGAATGACACCTCAACCTAAATAGTTACATTTGCAGATTACACTGTTGTTAATGGCTTGATCTCCAACATCAATGAGAAAGCTTATTTGGATGAGGTGGACAGTTTGAAACTGGTGTCAGACTAACTGCCAGCAAGAATAAGGAGATTGTGGTGAACTTGAGGCATAAGCACTCTGGGTATACAGCATTCTCAAAAACAATGGGGTCCAAGTTGAGGGGGTGAACACCTTTACATACCTCTTTAGATATCTCAGAGTCTGTATCTCTGATTACCTCATCTGGCCCAATCATGTGCAAACTCAGATATCTAAAGCCAGGCATCGGCTGTACTCTCTTAGGCAGCTGAGGAGGTTCAAGGAACTCTGGAGAATTAGAGAAGATCCTCACCTCGGGAATCACAGTCTGGTTTGGTTATTACTCTGCCCTGGACTGCAAAGCTCTGCAGAGGGTGGTAAGTTTAGCCTGATGCATCTTTAAGGCTGATCTGCCCTCCCTGCAGGATATATACTTCAAATGATGCCAAAATCAGCAGGGACACAGCACACCCTAACAACTAACTCTTTACCAGGCTGAGGTTTGGACACCACTTCTGCAGTTTCTTAGTGAGAACAGAGAGGCTCAGAAGGAGCTTCTACACACAAGTCATCAGATTACTTATTACCTCTATGTCAGTCATAATTTAACACTCCCAATCTACACACGCACCACGCACTTTATTTGTATTATGCCGCACATCTCCTGTTTTCCTCTGGGCTTTCTTTTTCTTTCTTTTTCAGTACAACTTACTGTTCCTTATTAATTACATTTTTATTATATTACAATTTTTTCTTTGTATTATTTTTTGCTAATTTTATTTCTATTATAACGGAGTTCACCACCTCCATGCCTTGCATGCGATCTGAATCCTCTTGGGGGCGCTCTTTGTGCTTCTTCCACACCCTTGTCATATTTTGCCGAGCAGCGTCGTGATGTCATGCCGTATATCGCGATGTCGCAATGACGCATCGGCTGCTGTAAACTTGCGTCCTGTTGGGAGAAGCGGCGTGGATAGAGAGCACCCCTGGCTGATTAATGCTCATCGGCAGCACGGACGCCCACGGACTTCACGTATCAAGAGAAAGCGGTCACTGAGGATGTTTAAAAAGTGCGGTTTGTTTGCAAATGTGCTCAATTGACCCGCTAGATCGCCAGCAGAGGTGCCTGGCGTTGGATTTGTGCAGTTGGTCAGGCACCCGAAGCCCATTTTACTGTGTTCTAATGGCATCCCTCAGAAAGTAATATAGAAAATGTGCCTGCCATATGGTATCGGGTATTACGAAAATTACGTTTTCGTCTAGTGTAGCTCTTCATTGTTTCCGTCTAATGTTTTGTATAACTAATGACTGCAGCTGTCACGTGTGCTTTTTAACTACTTAGAAACGTTAATGCATCGCACACTACGTATATCTGCTTTTTGGTCACGTATGTATAATAGTTTTTTTAACGTGGTACTTTGGTCCTCAGGATTATATGTTTATTTTGAATTTGTCTGCATCCAGTGCGGATACTGAATTCGTTTGTAAGTTTCTGGTTCTCTGCTTAATTTTATGCGTTGTCTCGCTGCAGATTTGACGAGAAGGAAAATGTTTCCAACTGCATTCAGCTGAAAACGTCAGTTATCAAAGGCATTAAAAACCAGCTTCTGGACCAGTTCCCAGACATCGAGTCGTGGCTGAACCAGATCATGCCGAAAAAGGATCCGGTGAAAATAGTGCGATGGTAAAACGACATTTCCGGAATCACCATGCATGTATTCTCGATTCCACCACGAATGAGCAGATTAGTACTCCATTCTGATTATCAATATGTTTATTATGATTGGGTTTCATTCTGTTGTCTGGCCTGTGTGTGTTTCATCTGCTGTTGTCACCATTGCAGCCATGAACATATTGAAATCTTGACGGTAAATGGAGAGCTGCTCTTCTTCAGACAGAGGGAAGGGCCATTCTTCCCCACTCTCAGACTTCTGCACAAGTGTAAGGTTTGCCCTCATCACTGAAGCTGAGCACTAGATGGGTTTTTTTCTTCTTCCAAGAATCAAAATCACTTTCAGCTGAACGTTTTATGTAGCCGGTATCTGTTGCATTTCTTATCACTGATGTGGCAGTATCAAAATGGTGTGAATAGATGTCGAAACATACATTTTATTTACTTTTTTTTTTAAATTCCTTATTTCCTTCTCTGTAACACATCAGTAACAAGGCTCCTTATGTAGAATTGATTTCTGATATGTTATATCTGAGCATTTAATGCCTGCAGGGGGCTTTTTAAGTGAACTGTCAGAGTGTGACTCCCCCCCTCACCCCCCAACATATCCTGCAAATAAATAATCAAGCAAAGTGAGTGGTGACCCAGTCCCAGAGCTTTGTGTAAACCCGAGAGCTGTGCCTGTGCCATAGGTCCTGAGCCGTTCATGCTCCCTTTCCCCGTGTCCTTTCTCTGACGCGGCTGATTATGCTGCCTTGTCTGCTCTGCCGCCCAGATCCCTTCATACTTCCGCATCAGCAGGTAGATAAGGGGGCCATCAAATTTGTTCTCAGCGGAGCCAATATCATGTGTCCGGGACTCACGTCACCAGGAGCCAAACTGTACCCAGCTGGAGCCGACACTGTGGTTGTATCCTTGAAATGTCCAGATGCCCTGCGATGGAGGTGCCGGCTAGTCAATGGGGTGGTCGTTCATTATAAGACATACTTGGCAAGGTGGAACGCCTTCCAGATGGTCAGTGATGACTGGGTAGGAGCTGCTCTCATTTGTGGTTATGTAAGAATGGTGTATGTGTATCATCCTGGAAAATACAGGCCTTGGTTTTTAACATCCTTTATATTGCTTATCTTAATATTACTTATACAGTATATAAGGGTAATTTATTTTATATATATATATATATATATATATAGTTTGGTTGGTTTAATTTTTTCTCAGCCTTTAGGACTGTTTCCTTAACACTTTTTGCTGCAGGCCATAATGGCGGAAGGCAAGCAGCATGCACTTTCTGTTGGTGTGATGAAAATGTCCTCAGAAAACATGTAAGAGAACTTCTCCTGTTTCTGTGATTCTTGGACAAAAGTGGCAGTTAAGGGGGAAGTTGTCTGCTGCTTGGGGCATGATACTTGATGCTCGCAGTGCATTTGCTCATGTGTCGTGGCTGCCATGCATATCCTGCCGTGCATTTCATTTTCATATTTGCAGAGGCTAGAAAAAAAATACACTATTGAGTGTCAATGTACAGTGTTTTCAAAATGTAATAGCAGTTTCTTTTGCTCCACAATTCTATCTGAGCTAAGAAAGTAGTGTCATATGTACAATGTACAGTGACATTTTTACATGAATGCCTTCTCCGCAGACTACAGATAATTAAGACATTGCAATGTTACGAAACATTATGATAAGAGGCTTATATTGATAATTTGATAATTGGAGAGGCTTATATTGGCACCCAAAAGTTAATCTGTATAAATTCAGTGTATCCATGTATACAAATTATGGCTGTCATTTAAAATCCTGTAATCAACATTTGTCGGCGCTGATTTGTGTCTGTTGACATAAGTTTGTGGTGTTGCTGCAAGTTATTACTATTCATAGATAAGTTCTCTTTGGCTATAGTTTATTTCAGGTAAATTATTTCCTTTTTTGTTTTATAGTGTAATATTAAGTGAAATATTAAGCGGAAATATTCCAAATCACGTTATTGTGCAGTCCTATAAAACGTGCCACTGCTACTTTTGCTTGAGCTTTGCATGCTCTCTTAGCCAATCATAACTTTGCATGCGCTCTGAGCCAATCACAATCATTTCCATCCTTGCTATTTAAATCAGTCATAGATGGGTTTGAGAGAAATGTATTTTGAACTCCCTTTTTGCTTTATAAATATTGCAATATATATTGCAGAGAACATTTCCAGTATCTTGCTGCCGTAATACTAAGTATGAAATCGTAACTACTACAGGGTATCTAACAATATAATTGCACTGTATCTAACATTTAATGCAACATTCAACACAAGGTAGTAAAGTGATATGTGGTAGAGCAAAGTAGCAACATCAAGTGCCACGGAGGGTAGAATGTAGGCAGTGCTGCATTGGTATCACAGAAGTAGCTATAAATATCAGATAAAATCACGGTCTATTATTTCTTAAGTTATCAGGGAATGGATAAATCACAGCTAATTATATTGCTGCCCAATATTTTAAATGGCTTATTTGATTAGTTGATTTTTTTTCTATTTTATATGTGGTCTCAAATATCCCACAATGCTGACCTATCCCTATCCTAACAGCGAGAAGGTCAACAAGGGCATCGGCATTGAGAATGTCCACTATCTGAATGACGGGCTTTGGCATATGAAGACCTACAAGTGATGGCCACGTCCAGACCCCAAGCTCCAGGACAGTGCAAAGCAGCCCCACGTTAAATGGACTACTGTTTACATCAATGACCTTGTAATTAACTGCACTTCTCATCTGACCTTAGACACGTAATAAACGTCTGCATTCAACCCATCTTCATTCCTCATCTTGTTTGTTTGCATTTAAAAAAACTGCACCTCCATGTTCATTTTAGGGCACGTGAGCATAATGGACCGATTTATGCTATTGTATGAAAATCGTCGGGGGATTTTGCTTTCCTTAAATCTCAGGGCTGTAGTTTTCAGGGTGCACATCTAAAAGAGACAGAAAACACACACTCCACCATAACTTTTTAAAAAATATGCTTTAATATCAAAACTGAATTAGAATAACACGAAACGTTCCTCCGCACTTCTCCAGACGTAATTCTTTCTCCTTAGTTTTACACACAGTAGAAAATCTGCAATTGGACAGTGAAATATTTGAAGTCGCACACAGCGCAGGTGGGTTAGAAAACACCAGCAAGAGTTTTTGGAACAGATCTTTGTCAGACTTTTCAAAACAAGCTTGCTTAAACTTGAGGAATGAATGACAGGATTCAGTCACTTAAAACACTGAACACTTATAAGCTCTATGACTTAGAATAATGTTTTCATAATATGTTTCCATAACACTGGATCTGGTGTTATTTCCATTAAATACCAAAACACTTAACTGAATATATTTGTTCTGACAGGTTAAAATGCCCGTTGTTTACATTTCTATGGCTACCGCAGTTAAAATTAGTTCTGTTTAAATTTAGTCAAAACCCACCATGTTACAGCTTCCCAGGTACCGTCTTAGAAACGCTCGCCCACCTGCAATAAAGGGTCCATCCTCTTCCAGCACCCTGCATGCACATTTAACCCCTAAGTATCTTTGTTAGCACTGCATCTCACCTTGGTCACCCAGCATAAATCGGGGCACCTGAAGTGCAGAGGCTTGGCCCCGCCTCTGAGTCCACCCACAACGCGAGTCATGGCAGAGCAGCCGAACTGCACACGGCATGGAGCTGGGGAATCTGCCTCAGCCTTTACAGAAAATCAGAGCATTACGCCCGGGCTTCATGTAGCTGGAATACTGGCAGCCTGTGTGAACGGAAAGAGCTCAGGGCCCCAGAGCCCCATCTCTGCGGGCTTCCTTCAAATCACCTTAAATCTTGTTCAAATTTCTAAAAATCCAATACTCTTGTACCTTCACATGTGTGTATTAAAAAAAAAAAAGAAAAACACCCTTCACCACACATGCATAAACGCAAAATAATATAAAAGTATGAATGTTGCAATCACCATTTTTCAATAAACCTGGTAAATTGTTTCAACCCTTAAATAACCAGAAATCAGCTTCAAGTCGTGAAACTAAATGTCAGTGTGACTTCTGAGATATAAGACGGGAAGGAGTCCAGCAGCTCCAAGTTTATAAAGTGAAAGTAATTTACTTAAGTGCCTTTTTCAGTGGGTCTGAGTTTTCAGTGAGGAAAAGGCTCAATCACAAACCAACATGAGCACAAAATAAGCACAAAATAAGCTGAATGGACATTTTCTAATTCACAGAAGGACTGGTATGAATTGGCATGATGCCACATATCACTTAGGAGCACCACATTTCCAAGGAGAATTTCAGCATTTTCAGTGATAAAGTGTGTTTCTTTCACAAGAATCGTTTAGAATATTTCAGTGCCTGTTGTTTTAAATGAGCTGGAAATATTGCCTAGGAAGTGGGATAAGACTCCTAATAACTGGCCAGACGTGTCTCTGAACTGGTTTGGGTCCTCTGAACACAGTCAGGATCTGCACTCGAGGCCCCAAAGGTCAGTCATTTTCTGATCCCACAGGGGGTAGGAACATTAAGGAGTCGTGGAATGTGTGTCCGTAAGGGTGGAGCCTGTAAACGCCAAACATCATGACCTGCATCTGGCTGGGGGTCATGCCAGAGAAGGTGACAGCCATGTCAGAGCAGCAGCTGTCCAGCACGTCCGGCGGGTGCTGGGCCAGGCTCTCGGAGATGAGGGAGCCCACGCTGCGGCTGTTGAACACGCCCCTGCCCTGCGTGTCCTCCCCATTCTCAGCGAACACGCCGCGGTACTTGAGGCACTCTGCAAGTTGCTTCTCCTCGTTCAGCCTCCAGAGGGCGCGCCCGCGCTCCGGGCAGCGATCCGCGTCCTCCAGGGCTTCGGACAGCCGCCGCAGGGCCTCGCGGCTGAGCACGACGCCGCTCTCGTACTCCACGTACTCCAGCTCGCCGGACTTGGCCACCCGGCCGATGTAGAAGGGCTGCCCTGGGTCCTTGTCCAGCACCAGGTACTTCAGGTTCTCAATGATGGCGAAGGTGGTGGGCCGAGCCAAGAAGAACCAGTGGAGGTCGTCGGCGTGGTCGTAGGCGTGCCTCAGGGCCTTCCGCATCCTCGCCCACTCGTCCTGCTCCTGCAGCTCCACTGCCTCTAAAGTCGCAGAGCCCTCTGGGCTGTAGAACACAGCCCGGTCACAGTGCTTGCTCCAGGTATCCTTGGCTGTGGTCCAGTGCTCCAGGTTCTTGGGCTGGACCATGATGGCGCAGTACACCTGCACCCTCTGGCTGAGCTCCAGCCTCTGCGCTTCGGGGAGCCGCTGCAGCTCCTCTTTGCTGGGCGCCTTAATGTGGTGGTGAAGGTGGGAGTCCTGGCTGGAGCGCCAGCTGGGGCCATAGTTCACCAGGGTGGACATCACCAGGCAGAAGAGGCTCCCAAGGAACAAGCCCTTCATGAAGGAGCTACCCTCCGAAAGCATGTTCACAGCAGTCTGTCGGCAAAATGGAAAGAGGCCTGTGACACTCACCATCGGATTGCAAGTATCACTGTTGGACCATGCCTACTTCTTTTATTACTGGGGAATTTTGAACAATGGCAAACCAAAAAAATTGGGCACTGCCCAAATGTAATTAGAAAATTACTAATACTAACGTTAATTACTTTCCATGGTACTGAAATTAAGGCTAGAGGAACAGTAGTAGATTATATTACAGCAAGGATGTCCTATTTAAACCACAATGCAGGTATACTATGTACTGATAATATGGTTGACTTTATATGAAGATACAGGCATTTAGTTTGATAATCGAATTAATACATTTAACAAATAGCCGAAATGTTTTACGTTCTTAATTCTTTTAGCTGAACTCATCTTCATCAAATTATGCAATTCATTTTGTGAATTTCGAATTAGATTAATTGATCTAACATAATAACCACTTAAACGTTTTATTAGAAATAACATGGAATTAGCCAACTCTACACACGAATATACTATCATCTGTATTTCATCCCATCATGTATCACCGGCAAAACGGCGAATTACTGTAGCCCGGAATAAAAGACGCGACGAGGGGTCTTAAATGCTTAAATACGCTTAACTAAAAGATCGTCTTACGCTATAATACGGTGACAATCCAGCGACCTTCCCTCCACTGTAAGTTGCTTTGGATAAAAGCGTCAGATACATGAGCAAATGTATATGTATCGAGCTTAATATCAATATGGACCATGCCCGGTCTGGGGGCTGCAGTGCGTGTGTGTAGCGCTCGGCGGTGACTATTTCGGGATTGAAATGAAGTGAAACTGATATGGAGTGCATGGCGTGCATAAGCTGCAGCACTCTGCCGAGGGTCCATGTTGGCAAACTAAACGGGGCGCATCAAAGCAAGC
>JAODKN010000002.1:19167999-19178326 GCA_026774425.1 Petrocephalus zakoni
CTCCCTAATATTTCCAAATCCGTGTGTGATTCTGTTCCTCCCTAATATTTCCAACTCCATGTGTGATTCTGTTCCTCCCTAATCTTTACCACCTCCACATGTGAGTCTGTTCTTTCCTAATATTTCTAACTCCAAATGTGATTCTCTTCCTCCCTCCCCTCTCCATTCCCACATATGATTTTTCCTCCATAATCTCTTTACCACCGCATATTATTTTGTTCCTTCCTATTCTCTCCACCTCCATGTATCATTCTCTTCCTCCCTAATATTTCCAACTCTATTTATGATTCTATTCCTCCTTCCCCTCTCCATTGCCACGTGTGATTGTTCCTCCATAATCTCTCCACCTCCACATATGATTCTGTTCCTCCCTAATCTCTCCTCCTCCATGTATGATTCTGTTCCACCCTAATCTCTTCACCTCATCTCTCCACCCCCATGTATATTTCTGTTCCTCACTAATCTGTCCACCCCCGCGTGTGATTCTTTTCCTCCCTTGCTTCTTCACGTCACCTCTCGGCATCCACGTCTGCTGGTTCTTCTTCCCACCCTCCCCATCCAAACTCCCATCACTTGGCTAGGCCTCGTCTTCAGCCCGTTGCACCCTGACTACACTATGTGCCAGCTGGCAGCAGCCACTCGGTGGCGCAGGCCCTGGTCGTCTTCCTGGAGGCTCTGCCAGAGCCAGTGGTGTGTTACAGGTTTTATAGGCAGTGCCTCGACTGTTCACATGACAGCCATCTTTGCAGACAGGTGCGCCCCCCCAACGCGCGTCAGCCTCACTCTCAGCAACCGTGACCGTCACGTGTCACTGATCATTGCTCATTGGTTATGCCTCCCGCAGTTGGTTGCCCAGCTGCCCCCGTCTCATGGAAATGTGTTCCATGACTTGGTGGCCTTCCTGAAGGCCCTTCTGAAGCACTCTCAAAGCAACCGCCTGAAAGCCACCTTCTTGGGTAAGTCGTCTGGCTTGTCGTCGTCATCGACCTGCATCTTTGTTAGAACCGCTTCCCGTACGTCATCGTCTTTTTCTGTGTGTTTCCAAAAGCCACCTTGTTCTCCAGCCTCCTCATTCGACCCCCACCAAAGCTGGCAGGCAAGCAGACACAAAGTGATCGGCAGAAAGCCATTCATTTCATCCTGGGGTTCCTCATGGGGGGTGACGAGGAGTAAGAACAACCTCTCAGAAGACAAGCCCAGCCGGGCTTGATGAACTGGAAAGGTGGCCATACTTTAACATGCAGGATGTCTGATGGTCCGTGGTTGCTTCTGAGCAGGTTTGAGACATTAAATCCAGCAGGAGTGTCTGGGATCTGTGTTTAATGTAAGGTCTATGCAGCTGATCACTGTGATCGCTATGTAATGATGAAGAGGGAGTTGCAGGGAAGTGCCCTGCACTTTTGCAGAGCTACATTTCTGTTAACTAACTGCTAAATTCTGCCAAAACCTGGACATTGCACTATTCAAGCATGTGTCCCGATTTTGGAAGGTGAATGATCAGATGGGACACTACGGAGTTTGACCAAAAGTGCTTAGTAGACGTTAGTGTTGCTTGGTGCCGTTCTGAATTCCAAAAACCTTGTTCTTTACTCTTGAATGAAACACCAGATCTGTCCAAGGGCAGTTTCTTTGATTTTATTCATGCCCAAGAGAATTTCTTGTGCATTTAGAAAGAAAAAACCTCAGTCCTTTAATGGCCAGGAAAGGTTAATTTGCTGGCCAAAACGTGGGGGTGTCTCACGTGCAGAAGGATTTAAAGTTTTTTACTTATTTGATTTCTCGGAATCTTGTCCTGTCTTCAGATACTCTCGTCATGTTTTATGAAGATGTTACGCAGGCGAATAACCTAAGCGCACAATCTGAGGTCGACAATGTTTTTGATGTCCTTTTGTCTGTGTGGTGACTCCCCTACTATCCAGAAGTCTCTGTTCTGTTTCCTGGTGCTGCTTAAAGCCTCTACCTAAGTGATACTGGTCTGTGGTGACGCAGTTGACTACTATATTCACTGTTGCTCATATGAGATATTGTCAAGTCACAAAAATGTATGCAGTTATGCGTGACCTCTTTTCTGTATACGTATTTGTGTGTTGTCACGTGTGTACATACATGTTTACAGATAGCTGTGTCACTGTTTTACTTGTTTGTAGATCATGATGTTGTCTGACAGTAATTCGCTGGCAGATTCTCAATGGCGTTTACCTGCTGTCATATGTAGTGTATCACGAATGGTATTTTTCTGTGACATTGACACACTGAAGGGCTCATATAGAGAGGGGAAGACGGAGACAAGAATATATAATGATTGTTAACCTTGATTGTGATTAAAAGTTATTTTCCATAAAAGCTTTCTTAATTCAAAGAAATTAGCATTAATATACAAAGTCCCAGACAGTATGATTATCAGTTGATTCAATCAGCTAAATGAAAAATAACTTTATTTATAATGTTAGACAGGAGCACATAGGAATATAGCTGCAATAAATGCAGCACTTCCAGGTGACATACCAGTCATTTCTGCACTATTGTGTACAAACTGCCTCTCACAATTTGTCTGTCGGGTTTCACTGGGTCACAATGGCAAGTCGCACTGAAGTCACAAGTGCGTTGGTGTTGCACTCTGTATTGTTGGCAGTGGATCATGGCCAACCTGTGCCGAGATTTTTCGAACCATGCAGATTCAAACTCTGTACAGAATGGTTAGTTGGGTAAGGTTGTGAGGCTGCTTGAGCATAATTACTAATATCAGAAATAACCAGCGTGCGGTAAATTGCCTTAGTTCACATGGTTTCGCTAAATTGTCAGCTGAAATTGCCCAGCACCATTTTATTATAATTGTCTTTTAAAAACTTTTTAAATGGTTCAGCCCAGAGGCTTGTAATGTATGAACTGGCACAGAACCATCTCAATCAGTGTTTGAAGCATCACTTGTGATAACAATATGCATCTGTTTTTGCTGGCTTCCTGTGTCTGAAGGGTTATGCAAAGCAAACGTCCCTATTACTTAATCTTTGCTCTCTTGTTTAATATAACATACTGGCTTGAACACAGGATTGTGGGAGTAGGCGTGGAGGTTAATCTTGTAATTATCAAGCAACATCTGCTTGAACAAAATTTTGGCTTTTTGCTGACCCAGTTCTGGGATGTCCTGGTTGTGAAACTTCCTACACATTGACTCATATGTTCACCAAAATGTGCACAGCCTCCACTGCAAATACTCTTCTAATGAAGGATTATTTCAAAATGCTGATAGACTTAACCATTCTCAGATGAGGAAGTGCAGTATTTCCAGTGCATTACTGGTCCTGATGGTATTTGTGTGTGAATCAGGTGTCTTTCCAAGAGACGGGAACATGAGAATGCATTTGCTATGAGAAAATCCCTTCGACTGCTCCTGTAAATATTGTAGATTTTACTGTCTTTTTAGTATTTTTAATTTATTTGTATTTTAATGGAAATAAAAGTGGTGTAAAGTAGCAGTGGTGTATTTTTCCCCAAGTTGTGAGGTTCACACTGGCAGAAGGCAACCAGATCTGAGTGATTGAGGAGAGAGATCATGCATCAGCAGGGAGACAGAAACTGGAGAGGGACTGAATCAGGACAACAGTGCATATCGACAAGTCAGGGGACATGAGGACATAGGGACACAAGGCCACAAGGACACAGGGTCAAAAAAGACTGGGGACATTGGGACACAGTGTTACAAAGAGACTGGGAACATGGGGCCAGAAAGCAACTGAGGACATAAGGACACAGGATACAAAGAGACTGTGGACATAAGGATGCAGGACTTGCAATGTGGAATTACAAAGACATGGGGGACATAGGGACATTGGGTTACAGAGACTGGGGACACAAAGCGGTGAGGAACATGTAGTGGACACAGAGACAGGACACGGTCATGCAGTCAAAAAGAAACTGATCAAAAAGAGACAGGACACATGGGGACAAAGATGGGGGCACAGGGTCACAGACTGGGGACAAGGTGTCAGACGGGGGATACAGAGTCAGGGGGCCAAAGTGAGACAGGGGAAGTAGGGACACAGGGTCACAATGGGATAGAGACACAAGATCACAAACAGATGGCACAGAAACAGGGTGACGATTAAGCTAGCAGGGTGACACCAGATCACAAGCAGAAATCTAGTTTGGGTGCAGTGGGGGGGGGAAAGGGGACATTCAGGATTTGTTTACAGCAGTAATGGAGAAAGGAGTGTAAACACAGACTGTCACTGGACTCGAGTCCCCCCCACCTCCACCCCCCATAACAGGCAGTATCTCATGTGTTCCTCCCAGGTGACTGTTTCAGGTGTATGTCTTACTGAGGGTTACAGAATGACGGCTGTGTTCAAAGGTTTAAAAGCAGTCCCCTTCCTAAGATATGAGTTACTTTTAAGCATAATGGACCATAAAATGCTTTTGCAGTACATGATATATATTGTTGTTCATCCTGCATAAACATATACTTAAAAAAATATGGATTCCATTATCCCCCATCTTGGGTTGTTTCCTGCCTCGTGCCCGTAACTTCTGGGATAGGCTCCGGACCCCCCGTGACCCAGAAGGATAAGCGGTTTCGGAAAATGGATGGATGGATGGATGGATACCATTATATGGCAGCAGCATAAACATGCTGCTCACAAACTAATGTGTTCTATTAAAGTGGTGTCATGCTCAAATTAAGCAGCAGAGGGCACTCTTTACAAACATGCTCAGCCCTCTTTTTTATGGCCAATTCTCTGCTAGCTTTTGACAGAGAGGTGCGACACAGCTGTCCCTTTCCTGCCTGATCACAAGGTCCACCTGCCAGAATGATTACCAGCAATACACCTTGAAATAATCTTTCCTAATTCAGAGTTTAATTAGTGTGATTTTACAGCATTATTATTTAAAATTTTCCACAAACTCCTTTTTACAGATGTACCACTGCGGAAGTACGTCTTGAAGTAACAGGCAAATACCAAGCTAATTTGCATCGACAGGAGATGAACTGAGTAGGGTGGGGTGTCTACAGAGGGGGTACAATGTGGACACGATATGTGTAGCTCATGCAGAAAGGCATTGTGCTGAGCAGAACCAATCAGACGAGACCTTGGCATCACAAACAGCTCAGACGGATTCAGGCCCTTCAGCACTGGCTTCATAGGGAGAAGTCAATGAGCCTGTGTGGAGACCCTGTTCCTGCCGTTATTGGCTCATGGCGCGTTCGAAATCTACGGGAGAGAGTGACTTTTTGAAAAAGCTCTGCCCTACGGCATATGGCAAGGAAGGAAGGCAGAGGGATTTCTGTGCAAAAAAACCGCAGCGAGCCAGGATACTGTCCAGCTACCGCCGCGCGTCTCTGCCGAAATGTACCCCCGCATTCAGACGCCCAGGGTGGCTTCATCTGACACTGCCACATATTTAGACTTAAACTGCTGGTACGCAGCATACTGAGGCTCTCTGCCAGTCAATTCGTATACCTCTATAGCTGTCTCGAGTAAAAATAATAATATGATGATAAAGGAGAAGATGGAGAGACCTGATTGGCCTGCAAGAAGGGACTTTTTTTTTTATCTAAATTGGGCATCTCATTTACTCTGGTGCACCCTACTGTGCTGTACAACCTTTTGCTTGCAATTCCACTCCATGTCGATGAACCCACTCCCTGTGAGTGCATATTCTTATTTATAAAGTATATGTATGAATATGTAACATATACATATTTTTTCATGACTTTTCATGACAAGTTTTTCCGACTTCCAATCGGGCTCTTGGTAGTCGTCGAGTTCACCTATGCCTGGGCGTGATGACGAAGCCCCCCCGGGGAGCCGAAATACAGAACAAACGGCAACTGTTCCTGTTTCATTAACTACTGTTATTATTACTTCTCTGACCCGACGTTTCTTATTCACATGGTTCCTCTCGTGGTGTTTTCATATAAACTGAGTAACTGGAACTACACTTACGTTTGAGTAACGGGCACCAGGGGGTCTATAATTTCACACCATAGTCGGAGAAATAGCCATGAGAATGCGGTTATGATGGGATGTAAGGAAAGCAGAATTTCAGCTGCCATTTAGATGCTGGCCCTGACAGAGGGATGCCAGAGATGATGCTACTTTGAGCACATGGTCTGAACGGAGTGGCCAGTGTGATACGCTCCCGCAGCACGCGTGAACCCACAGGACCAGCGACAAAATAATAAACACACCTCGATTCATTGCCGTCGCTGTGCTGCTCCCACCCCTATCTCTGCAAATAAACAGTCCCCCGACCCCCCCACCCGCCCCTAAGACAATATCTTGCTGGTATCTACTGTAAACAGCTCTGTGTGATGGACGACTTGTTTTCCTCCAGCCCTGAGGTCCGACTGAAGTCCCGGGGGTGTGACTGAAGCCAGCTTTGGGAGAAGCTTCCAGAATTCACTAGTCCCACTGTAGCATGATGGCAAGATCAGCCACGTCGGCTAGTGAGGCGGCGTCACTCTTCTTAATATAAACCCTCAAATCAGGTTTAAACTTCAAGAAAAAGTGAATCCCAAAGTTGCCTTCAGTTTCAGAAATCTTGTCGGTTCCTGTGATGCGTTGCGGTAGCTTAGTTGTGTGCACGTGGACATATGAGATGTATGTGGCAGGTTTTAACACTCGTTTGTATCTTTCAGTTCTTTGCACTGTAGTAGCCGGTGCTGCGCCATGATGCCAGAATGTACCGTCAGAACAGATCAGCTGATGCACACGGACCATGAGGGTCACACGCACGAGGTGTGGATGCTGTGGAAGAGGCCGGCGTGATGCGCACGCGCCTCAGTGCCACCGCTTATACGCGTGTGCTGTGACACGAGGCGGGTTGCTACGGCAACGCCGTGCCCCAGCAATAACTTCCGAAGGGGCTGCGGACATTTACACTTGAAGGACACCCGGCAGATTCTAGGGTGGTCATAAAAATTAACAATGTGAAAATATCATCAGGTGGGTCGCTGCCCTCGGAAGGCGTCCATATCGCGGGGCTCCCTAGGCAGCCGTTGTTTGCCAGCGTCTCCTGAACCATCTGCTTGGCTTGCCCCGGTTACCTGTCGGCGTTTACAGTCTGGAGACTCCCACACCGAGCCCGACGGCCAGGGGCTGCCGACTCACTTTCCGACACGTCAGCTGTCTGCCCTTCGCCGCCGAGAAGCGTAAACATAAAAAACGATCCAGAACATGGGCTGTCAACGGACGCTGGGCTTCTAGGTACCGCGCTGGAATGACGCTCTCAGGCATTTCACGCTCCATTTGAGCTCCGCTAGAGCCTTCTGGCCAGATGCTGGCAGCAGCAAGACCTCCGCTCCCAGTCGGCGAGTGTGTGTTTGAGGGCTGCCCGTCATCTTGCTTACTATCGACCTTTTTATAAATTCCGGCCTAAAGAGAACGGCACGGCTGTGACATGGCACCAGAGCGGCCGGCTGCTGACACGCCCTCATCTGTCAGCTGTCCTCCTTCTCTGTCTCTGCCCACATGTGTGCAGGATGGGAGTTTTAAAGACAGAGGAGAGAGAGAGACTACGATACCAGCACGGGGAGACTTCAAGAGAGGGGTCAAGGTGGGAGCAGATGACCCAGCGTGGATCGATAGGGTGAGAGATGGAGGAACATCCGGGTTGTCACGGAAACTTCCCGGGAGATAGAGGGCGCCTGAGCACACACAGGCCTCACCCCCGGACAGATTTACAAAGCGGCCGGAATGCCGCAGTCATTGATCACAGAGGCCTGGCAGGTAAGTCCGACAAGCATGACACTCCAGTCGAGGGGGTTCTAGGAAACTAGCCATTGATCACATGACACACTACAGCCGAGACACAGAAATTGCCTGGATGACAGCTCTCTGGTGCCCCTTCTTCCGCGGAGCCGACAGCGGCCTTCCCAGCCGACACCGCGCCCCCCCCCACCATCTGGGCTGCCCTCACACACATGCAGACAGATAGCCTGTTCTTCACCTGGAGCCACCGGCTGACTTTCATTTCCAGAGAAGTCACCTCGGAGGCCATGGATCACAAATAAACAGGGCTGACGGCCATCCTCCTCTCTGGGCTTTCATCTGCATGACGGTTTACCTCCAGCCCTACAGGTCATGAATATGAGCGAGTCAGCTGGAACGCACACCCAACTGAAGTTCTGTGAAGGTATGATATCACTCACCATGTAAAGATTTGGACCTGACTAATAAATGGTTAAAATACATAGATCTTGCTTTGGATGCCTTCTTGACTATTTTCACCGTTCAGTTATTTGCTTATTTTGCTTAATTCTTCAAACCCAGCTCAAATACTCCACAGGCAAAACTATGAAGAAATGCATTTATTTGGTCTTCCTACAAATTGCACATTGTTTGTCTTCATACTGAATGCTTCCTGCCAGTGAATCCATCAGCATGTGTCCAATGTTATCTGTCTGCAGTACCGGACAAAGGAAGGGCAGAGCTTGGTGAATGGAGCTCAGATAGATTCATCCAGTCCAAGAAGGCATTGTGCAGGAAGAGCCGCCACCCAGATTTATGCTGGGCTACAGGGCAAAGTGACTCCTTTATTGGCTCTGAAGCCCATTTGTGGGGGAAGAAGCCAGATTTATTTTCTCCTGACTCTCAGCCTCTAAGGCTTCTCTACCACCCATTATTCTTTAGGTTGTCAATAAGTTCTGTTATCAAACTATGTCAAATAGCCTCAGCTCATCCAATACAGCTGCATGTATTGTATTCATGAAATAAATGTATCTTGTTATGCACCATTATTCAGATTATATTAAAATTAATTTAATGTTGGTTTCAGCAGGGCAGAAAGTAATGCAGTCTTAGAGAACAGTCACATAAAGCTCCCAGGTGTGGGCTTTCCTTGTACCTTTGAGCATGGTCATTCATTTGAAAAGCCTAACAATGTTCCCACGTATTAATAGAAACACTGCAAAAGTCTGAATATATACAAGACTGCTCAGCCCAACCACGGTGTCCTCTGCCTGATGTCTTCTGCATGCTGGGATACCTTCCAGGCTCCCTGCAATAGTGCGGATAGTAAAAATCCAGACCAAGATATTTTTTTCAACCAACCAGCTGAGCACTTTGTGACTGTGACTCTTTATGCTCAACTTGTCGGTTGAAACAAAATCTCAGTCCGGATTTTTGTTTTCTGGACCTGCACCGTTTACCTCTGCCTGCAGCCCTGTACTGGTTATGCATTATGGAAAATTGATTGATTTAATACCATTAACCAAGATAAATAAACAAGCACGTTGACGTTTCTGGATGCTGGTCATTTCTATTTATCGATGACGGAGATCAAGTGGGTGACCTTCAGGGCTCCAGGTGGTACCAGCCAGCATCGCTCAGCCGCAGCTGCCCTGAGTCATCATGTGACAGGCGGAGCTGGATCAGAGGTCAGTGGTGAACGGTGTAACCCTACTCAATCCAGGAGTTCAACGGTCAGTGTCAGGAATGGTGTGTGTGAGGAAAAGGAGAAACACAAGTGAAACACGTGTTTGTCATTATCATTCTCCATCAGATGGAACCAATAGCATTCAAACTGGAGTCACTCAACACATTTACCAAATTGCAGCCTTGTCTAACTCAAGAACTATACGAAATTTGTTCGGTGTTGGGCCATATTCGCTGAGTGTATGTATTCCCTGTATTGACCCTGGCCTCTGCTGTGAGAGTCAACACAGGAAATCCATAAAAAAAACAGTCCTGTCAATCAAAAGGTCTGTAAATTGTGCTCCCCTCAGCAGTCATGGACGTCCCAATCACCTGCGACCTGCAGCCTTCATCCACACACTGACACTAAAACCCTCATCTTGGAATAAAAATCGCCGGGTAAATAAACACCACCCATCTTTTGTGAGGGACAAAGAAAAAAAGATCATGTTTAAGGTGCAGTAAGCGCTGTCCAGAGCATAAGAACGTTTACACTGAACAAAGCAAGGGAAATTGGACCAGGAAGGAAAAAAGACAAAAAACTTAAAAACAGCCAGCAATTTATGAAGTATTTCTTACAACAGAACTAATACCAAAGTCAGGCCTCGTCTGCCCTTCAATGGGGCAGAGGCAGGACCCGAGGTGGTGAGAGGCAGGCTTTCCACTCCCTTTATAGGCCACTCCATGGACCCCTCCATGCTTGGGAGTGGGACTGACCCCAGAGTACTGCTGGGCCCCATAAAAACCGTATTTCCAGTCGTCGTCCCCCCCGCAGCAGAGCGGTCATGTGATCCTGTGATTTACTCGCTCTGGCAATGCAGGCGATGTGTCCCTATATGACCTCGGCGACTGTGCTGTGACGGCCGCGGCCGCCGGCCGGGGGGGCGGGGGGAGGGGGGGGGGGGGGGGGG
>JAODKN010000002.1:19182428-19204295 GCA_026774425.1 Petrocephalus zakoni
CTTGACAGTGCTATGTAATTAACTACGCAGATTTAATTTTAATATAGTTGAGTTGTTTAGCTTGTTTCATTATGTGTAGAAACTAAATTATGTACATACAGTATACAGCACTTGTACATTTAGCAGTCAAAGGTGAAGATGAGTAATCCTTGACAGATATTGGAGAACTCAGATTACACTTTGTCTTTATACAAAAATAAATTGAAACCAATATCTGATGCCATAAGGACTAAAAGAAATTATCTCACTTTATGCAATTGTTGAATGCTGGCTGCTCTTAAAAAAATTCTATCTAGTAAGCCAATGTTCCTTTGTCAGACTGGACACGGACATGAAATTAATTTATTTGAAGTGACTGCGAAGATACTGTGCCAGTGCCAAGCCTTAAATTATTTACATTAATAGGTGAGGCCTTGTTTACAAAATGCGTCTTGGAGATTTGATCACGTGTAGATGCCAAGACACATCACTATTTACACCTGTGTCATCATGTGTTCATATTTCGCTACTGCTGCGCGCACGGTTACTGTGAAGTCCTTGTTGGGGGTGGACATTGCGAAAAAAATGTGGGGAAATGCGTCCCAGACCACCTCGGCAAGTGGCTTGGGTGACTGGATCACAATGCATCTTGGTGGTCATTTGCACTTGTATTTAGCACTATTCAATGGCGATCCGAACCCCCAAGACGCATTTTAAAGCCAAATGTAAACAAGGTCCAAGACATAGTTTCCTAGTTAATGCTATGGTGGTCTTAACATTGCTTTATTTCAAGAATCAATTGGGTGTCATTTTACACAACAGTGTGAGTATTCCCTTGTAATTAAAAGATGTGCATGCTTAAAAAAACAACACTAAAAATTTGCTTCTCAAAGAGTGCCAGATTTCAGGGGCACAATGGTCAATTTGGCTGAAGGGTTTTTTTTCCCAGAATCCTTACAGCCCAGCCAATGCGTGCTGGCAGCAGTCTGTTTATTGCCATTCATTAATTTCTACCTTGACGTCGCTGTACGATGTTTTGACCCTCCAAGGAAGAGATATGCTGCAATTTAACAGGAGCTGTAATTGTGGAAGCTTTACATCAGATTTTTATCCAGGTGTGGAGTTTTATTTCCAAGATCCGAGAGACAAAGCCACTAGCCATAATTAGTGATTAAAGAGTAATCCAAAAATCGTAGGTCTCACACACAGAAAGAAAGTTATACATGATAAATGCAACTAATGCTCCAGTTGCACTGGAATGAGAAACGTGAGTTTGCAGCAAATGGCAAGGCACGGGCGTTTAAATGCGCCATACTGTAGGTAAAAAAAATACTCTGATTAGTACTCTGGTGAGGGGGAGTGGCAAGGCACGGGCGTCTAAATGAGCCATACTGTAGGTAAAAAAAATACTCTGATTAGTATTCTGGTGAGGGGGAGTGCTGACGACTGCTTGAAGGCCAGACCGAAGCACAATAGTGTAATGTGTGTACTCATGTGTACTGACAATGAGTTATTTACTCACACATGCGTCCTGCACACCAGCAGATAATAGTCCCTTAACAAAGAATAACAAAAAGAGCTGCATCAGACAACAATGAAAGTATGACCAGCAACATACACCATAAGTAACATTAAGTACTGTAGCATAAAAAAATGTACCCTAAGAATAAATGTCAAATGTGCATGTGATCAGCACTAAATTCTGCAGTGTTCATTTAATTAGCAGCTGTTAGCCACCCAGCTTGCTGGGTGAAACTTTCTCAGCTTTTTGGTTTCTGTGCTGTCTGCCAGAAGTTTTTACCCTCTACCAAATACTGTAGGTCATTATCTTGTAGTCCAGAACAGTTTTTCTTAGGTCAGACAGCACTAATCCATATTCCAAAGCAAAGATTTCTTGATCACATCAAACTATATGTATTTGTTTACAACTGGATTTATTTTTTGTGTAATTTGCAGCGAAGCAAAGTGCTTGACACTATATACTTTGATTGTGCTCCTTCGTGCATGTTCCTGAACATTTATGAAAGGAACCCAGAAACAGGAAGAACAGCCAAATGTTGTATATGTGATGATGGACCAAACGCTGTATTGTAGCTAGAAAGGTGCACCATGGCTTAGAGTTTCGTAATATCCTTTTGCAAAGACCTGCAATCCCATGCATGCTTTATTTTCACTTTAGCTAATATATAGAGCTAAGCATACATGAATGACCAATTTTGTTTACTTCCTGATTAAATCAACTGATAACAGAAGACTTGCCCCTTTAGTGCTTGTACCTGTACTTGGGCATTCATTGGAAGCTCAGCCAGGTAGCATTTTTGCCTAGTTGACTTCTAGTGCACGTATGTTTGCTATTTGCCATACTTATACCTTGGGTCAGGCGATATGGCTGAAAAGCAATATCTAGATATTTTAGGTCATTGTAGCAATATGTGACATATATCGATGTCATCAAATTTGTTCGATAGTTTTAAGCAACTTATTAAATGCTATTTTCTGCACTGTATCAATGGGGGCCAAATCCTATATAGATCCGTGGCTGGTGCACTTAACGATTAGTTCTTCGTTTGTGTCTCCCGTTTTCCGGTAATTTGATCAATTCTCTCGTCAATTTGCACCATCATCAACAATGAGTATGGCTGAGGCGTGACACATGAAATTGGTGTTAAGGGCGTGCACTTTATTATGGAAGGGCGGCAGGAGGAATAGCAGTATCGGCTCAAAACAATCGATATAACGACATATTCTGCAAGCTATTACGTATGTAAAAATGCATGAAATGTAACTCGAGAATTCGATATACAACCCAGCCCTAGTCACTTTGGACAAAAGCTTTTGCTAAATCTGTTAAATGTACTTGATAAATTTAACAGCTGATCCCTTAATTTTTCATGATACCGCCTTAGTTGCACTTGATGAGATGTCTGGGAATGAATTTGCATTTTTTAAGAATGCCGGTAAGTCCCTACTCTTTGCTCATTTGCATATGCAAAGAGTGCTGAATACCTTGATCAAGTGACTGCATTATAAGCCATGCCTCCGCAGAGGCAAGCTGTGATGGTAAGACTATTAAAGCCAAATCTTTTCAGTATTCACAAATACAATCGCAGAGGCTTCGTTATGGGGTGTGCGCTGAAGCATTGGGTAAATCTACTTTGCAATTTGCGAAGTAAATTCATGTTAACAGCTCAATCACATTTACCAGCCTTAATGGTTCTGCTGAGATTTAGTATGGTGGTTTAACCAAATGTGTTATTAGTTATAGACACCGCATTTTTACAGAGGATTTTATAAGGATGCTTGTGAGGCTTTGAAGGAAAGGACATTTTCTCTCATAACAGGGTTGAAGTCCTGGCTCGGCTCTGTGGGAAGTGAAAAGCCGGCTTGTCTAATCTGCTGCTGCTTTCTTGGCATTGACTGGAGACTCGCCTCTCCACTTGGCACCTGGATTTTTAATGTAATAGTTATAATTATATACAGGAAGCTACAGTGTAATTTCATGCATCAGCATATTGTTACATTACCTTGCAATTAGCTCTTTGTGACAGTGTCAGCTCTGTGTTAATACACTTTCAATATACAGGTGGTGTTTCTTTCTGGAATATCATCCACACACTTTCTGTACTGTTTAGCATTTTTGTATTTATTTTTTTTAGCTCTGGAATCTCTGTAGGTTGCTGTGCAAAAGAGCTTCATGTGAGTGGATGAGTATAAATATAATTGTACAATGTCTAGGCCCAAATCCCTGGAGAAACTGTTGTACCCTTCAGTAAGGATCATAAATCGCAGTGAAAACTATAGCTGCATAAAACTGATAAGTTATGAAACTTGCTATTATTAAAAAATTCTGCTAAGCAACTAAAATGTAATAGTAGATTTTGCTGCCGCTTTGTAATGCTTGACCTAATCCATGTCTGGCAGCATACAGCTGCCAAGAAGCCCCCTGAAACACCTGCCGCATTTCTCCGTCCCACACTTATGTATAGCGTGTAATATTTGCTAGGGCCTGGCTGTTTCCCTTACATCGGATGGGTGGCTTTGCCCTCTTCTCTCGCAAGACAGCGAAGCTTATTATATTTAATGCACAATGTCTTCTGAGAACACTTGAGGACAGTGTCAGGAGGTAAAAAAAATCCTGGAAGAGACCACCAACAAGAACTGTCATGTTTTATCTTCATGCCTAATTCTACAAACACCAGCATATGAACAAAATTATTCATAAATACGATTCAGCCTTCTTTAGTGTCTCTTGTGTAATTGTGGACCCCACTAAGTCTTTACAGGAGCCCTTAGTCTGAAGATCCACATGTTCAGGACTTTGACTTGCCCTGCACTTTGATGCAGCGTTCCCCACTGTGGAAAACAGACACTCTGATGGTGTAGATGTTGCTGAACGACACAGAAATGTCTTTGCCAACTTGGCCAGTGCTGGAATTCCATGATTCATTTCCCTTCTGCCATAACAGTGGATCTTCCTTTTTGGACATTGCACGTTCTCTACAATCCATCCAAACCTCATTTCTCACTGCATACTCAAACTGCTGCTCTACATTCCCTTCTTCGTCACTAGTGCTGGAGTCTGATGATCCCAACATACCCCGGAGAAATGATGTAACATCCTTCTGTGAAGTTGAACTGTCTTATACACTAGCGGAGGCTACATCCTCACCCTTATCAGGCATCTGCTGCTTGTCTTGCCTTTTGGCATTAAGAGCTATTATTTGGACTGCACTTTGAACCTTGAATACTTCATTAGCTGACAAAAACATACGTTTTCTGAATCTGGGATCTAGAGAAGAAATAATAAGGCCAGTGTTTGGAAAATCCGGCTGAAACATGCTGTGATATGTTTGTCCACATGAGTCTGGAATGACTGGACTGGTGCAGTTTAAAATTCTGAATTTTGTACTGACTTCTGAAGGCTTTGTACCAGCTGTGGATGTATACCGACCGGATAACAAATTATTGTCCACTCAAAAAGGCATTTAGTACCACCAGCTGCAAAGCCTGACCTGCACATCATACTGATACCCATCTATGCTTTCCTGCCAACATTTTTACTGCTGTAACTTAGTACTGTTATCATGGTCAATGGGTTAGATTTCTTTCCTAATGAATATCAAACTTGGAAATGACATTCTGCAGCCCCTGAGCAGTAGCTGCGGCTGTGTGTCTCTCCTCAAGGGCCGTGGCCGTGAGGCGGTATGACTTCATTTCCCAATTCTTCCTAAGGAAATGGCAGGTCACCCCCAGATATGCCTCTGTGGCCACGCTTATCCAAATGTCTGTTGCGAGTGCAATTCTACCAGATTCCCTCAGGCATTTCTTCAGCTTGTCTTTTACTTCTGGATACTGTTCTTCGGGGCCGAAAATGTGAACCATCTTTTGAATCCCGTCAACCCCCTACCATGGCCAGAGGATGAATATCCGAGATAAGATCATTCAAAATACTGTCAGTAAAATCCTTTGCCTTCTCAGCTGAGCATGGTTGAACCATTTGTATAAAGAACGTCGTCCATAACAGACTGGTTTACGAAAAAGAAAAAAATTGCATTTATTTAGTCTCTTTCAATAGAGAAAATTGGCTGTAGTCAGGTTAAAATCCGGTCAGCTACAGCCTATAACTTTTTTAGAATGTAGTATTAGAAGTAGTATTGATTATAAACACGTAGCGGATTGTATAACTAAAATATAAATATAAGGCTGTCCCATTAGGATCGCGATCAATCCCCCCAGCAACTAACTAATAACTAACAAATTGACTTGTTCATCATCTATTGATTTGGGATACAGTGTAGTTTCCTGTGAAATTATATTACTACAAGCTTTTTGCATCATCTGTGCTTGTTTAATATAAAGGTCCCAGTTCCTGTTGTGTGGTGGGAAAGTGACACATGAAACTTAAATGGTTAAATGATTTTTTTTTTCTCGAATCCACAAATTTGTGACTTTCCTTTAAAATACCACATTGTTATTTCTGTAAGTTGTATATTTATTCCAAAGCATTTATCAATAATTCACCTAGGAATGTGTTGTTTGGCATGTCAGTCGCACGTAAAGTTTGTGTTGGTGCTCCTGAAGTTTTCAGTAAGGCGCAGTACTGTAGTTTTACTAGTGGAAAAAGTCAGTGTGGAGCCCTGAATTATTCACGAAATCATTTCAGCCCTGTATACTTTATTACCTTAATACTGCCCAAGCCTATTTGAGATGGTTTACTGTTCAGTCACTGTGTCTCGTAGCTCTGATATGTGTGGTACAGTTCTGATATACCTTTCAAGTCAAGTTCCCTTTTGTGGGGGAGCTAGCTGGATGGTTCTTATTAATAGATGGCTTTCTTTTGGATTTACAAAATGCCTGTTTTCCTGCTCTCAATCCCAGATATGTCAGTCTGCTGGCCAACATTTAAAATTATCAATATTTAAAGTTATTAACACCTGAACTAAAGACACAACTACTGAAATAACGGCGATGACTGCACTGGGCGATGAGCTAGGCTGGCCAAGATAATGACGCTATCGATTTATCGCACAATATATGGACATAACCTTGATCACTTTGTTCTAACCTCGATACTGGCGAATTGTTTGCGTATGAATGAACAGCACCGACACGTTAGCCAGTGGTGCTGCTTCTGCTCATCTGCCGGCTCAGTGGCGATTTAAACGTCATGAATGTTCGTACTTCCAGAGCCAACGCACCAAGCAAGCTATTCTTAAAAGTAACATTCATGAAGTGTGCCGGGGATGTTGTAAGAATACTTGAGAATTTCATTAAAACGTACCGTGCACTTAAAGAACTTAAAGAGTTCTTAAAGAACGCGAGGCAGGGTTATAATTGTTAATGAAAACATTTTCCATAAGCTGAAATAAAAGATTCAAAAACTAAAATAAAACCTACAACTAAACAACTATACATATCTATGACAATGGTTTCGAATCCGACTGGTATAAAATAAAAACAAACACCAAATGTTCCCCATTAACATTTTTAAATAGTTTAGCTAAAGTAATGATTTGTTTATCTTTGAGCCTCTCATGCACAGAACTCGAACCATAGAAACAGCCAGCAGCACCCCAATGTAGCATTTTGTAGTTGAAAGTCATATGACTTTCTGCCTATCCCGAGAAATAAAATTACTAAAACCTAAATGAAATATATAGCTAAATATATTTACATCTTTAAAATAAAAACTAATGAAAGTACACCTAAAACTAGATTTCAAAAGATAATAAAAATAATATTAAAACTCAATCAAATCATTATTAACATTGGCACAAAAACATAGAGTATATGGCATTGCAGTACAAATTATTTTGTTTTGGTTTGTACCTATGTACAGGGGCGTAGATTTAGGGTGGACGGAGGGGACGTGTCCCCACCAATATCCTCCGACCATTGAAATGTCCCCACCAATAATTTAATCCACGTAGTCACAGGTCCCCACCAATGTCCAGAGCAAATCTACGCCCTTGCCTATGTAAGATTCTTTATAATCCTGTAGCGATGAACCATATAAATGCCAGTATTTCTGGACTTTTGGTCAACCATTCTTCAAGTACGTTATCCATTTTTGTTATCATTCTGACCATAGGAATGGTACGTCTACAATCTTTGGTCCGATTTCTTTCTGACTTCTCGTTTCCTCCGCTTGTCTGATCCCCTCGTTTTCTCCTGGCCGTGGCCCTAAACGAGCCACGCCTGGTTCTGGTTAGTCGTCCCTGTCCTTCCTGCCCTTGTGTTTATCACTCCCAGCTGCCTTGCGTTTGCTCCACTCATCACTGGTGTATTTAGCTACTCCCTCGGCCTGTGCTCCCTAGTTCCGTCACAGTCACTTATTCTCGCCTCTTGTTGCTAGCCTGTGCTCCTACCATTAAAGTCCCTTGCGAGGGGTTTCCTGTAAAACAGCTTGCATCTGGGTCGTGTTTCCTAACACTAGGCGTAACAATACAGCTGTGCCAAATGTTTAATATATAATGCAATTTTTGTTACCAGAGTCTGAGAATCCATTTAATTTATTTTTGGATTATGTAGTTTTCTTTATATTTAATTTATTTGGGATATTTACATATTTTTTCCAATTGCAATGTCTGGATATTCTTAAGAATTAAAAGTTTATTGCTCTCCCAAACGGCGTAGTTGCATTATTACACTATTATGTTATCATTATATCAGTGGCATAAATTATCTGAATCATTCTTTCAATTAGAGTAAAAAAATAAAAAAAAGTAGCATGTCATTACAATCCTATAAGCCGCAGTGCATGAACTCGCAATCCTGCATTCAAAACTTTCACTCCGTGCTACTAATAATACCAACATTTACATCATGTATATTGGTTAAGGATATTTGCTTGTCTACAGAATAAAAAAGCCTAGTATATGGATTCGTCTGAAGCACAATATGGGTCATGCTCACAAATTCAATACTGTAATATCAGTTTTCTCATGACAGACTTATGTTTATGTTATTGTTTAAAATGTTGATTTTGCCTCTAGGGTAGTTAATCAGTTGCTGTATAAAACAGCTGACAATAAAAAATATATATATTTTTGCATATACATTATTATAATTATTGATTGTGGGTTACTTGCAATAAAGCTGAAGGATTCAAAAACATTTTCTCTAGATATAAGCATTGTAGGCTACTGCTATGCTTTCATTTTCAAAATAAAAGGGTTTCTGTGGATTCAATTTCGGATCACAATGTAAGTTTAAGAGTCTATGTTCCACATTTTTGCCTAGATATCACTGAAGGCCTACCTTTTCTTGCTTGATGAATTAATAATAATTCTTGCAATACTAATATGTGGTGGGTGTGTTCATTTTTAAGAGTGTTTTTGACTTTTTGACACTGGATGGAAGAATAGACCCCTAAAGTAATAGGTGTGGTGCGGTTTCAGAATTACATGCCAGAAGTAGGACTTACAGCATTTAGGTAAAAGCGAATTTATTGGTTTTCACGTTTGTAAGTGATCCATCCAGTACTTCTGTAAATTGTACAGGTTGGTGAGTGTGTGAGGAGTACAGATCAGATGGGTGGAGCAGGTATAGAATACAGTCCTGACAGCCTGGCTTTCTAGTTTAACACATGCTTTTCCTCATCCCAAATTAGTAATTTACCACTTGGTTGTTGCTCTCAAGTTGCGCTTGGTTTGTAAAGTGAAAGAGACACCAACAAGTAGGTAGACGGCTTTGGATCCTCTAGTGTATTCTAAAATATCTTGATTTTCCATATAAAATAGAGTAAAAACACAGTAAGAACAGTATGACCCTGAAAACATTAATAACTGCATTGCTGCACCTGCTTTCTTCCTAGCCTGTGATGTATAGGTTAAGGCTAATACTTTGTTGGACCAAGGACAGGAAAAAAATACGAAAATATGATAATTTAGGGAGGGATGGACTAACTTCTCTAGGGGCCCTAGGGTTACATGGGTAGGGGGGCCCAAAGTGGGCCATTTGAGCTATTTTATGGAGCCTAAAGAGAAATGTGAGGGAATTACAAACAATGGAATATCAATGACTTGCTAATCAAAGCACGGGGTGACAGCAGTAAGCTTATCCAGCGGGGTTAGGGGTGGGAGTGCTCTTGGCAAAACTGGCTGATGGGGGATCAATCAGCAGCTCAAATGGGGATCAACTGGCAAAATGTAAGATTCATTATTATAGATATATCATATTTTAAATAGTTATATAAATGAGCCCAGCAATGGGTTGACGTCCTGTCCTGGGTTGTTCCCTGCCTTGTGCCCGTAGTCTTTGGGATAGGCTCTGGATCCCCACGAGCCCGAATAAAGTATACAGTTACAGAGAATGGATGGATGGATGGTTTGTAGTGGACATTTGATATACATATATATATACATACATATATATATATATATATATATTGTTACTAAAAAACAAAAGGTCGAGATCAGCTGGGGGCCCCTAGATGATGTGGCCCAGGGCTGTCTACCCCCCCCCCCCACATAATTCCACCCCTGATTCTAGGGATTTTCCCTTCTTTCTCCCTTCCTTTTTTGCGGGCGGTAAATCTTGCCAAGCTTGCCTGTTCAGGCTAATGACGTTACATCTTTTTTTAATCTGTGGGAAATGGGCGATCGATCTGTGGGCCAGATTTAATAATGACTTATAAGAATGTGGTTGGCCTGTGTAAATAGCTGATCACTCTATCAAATATTTCCTGATACCTTTATGTCAACTATTGCTACCATAGCTAGTAAAAATAATGACTTTTTTGTGCTTCAAGTGTCTAAGTGCAAAGATCACTGTGGACAAAGATTGTTAAGTAGTGCTTCCCTTGCGAATATTACTGCGCAAATATTTCTCCCTCCATCCAATGGGTGCATCCAAAACAGAATCCTTACACACTATGTACTGAATTTTGTCAGAAGCCTACTGTTAATGCAGTACATGCTGTATGTATGCATGAGTAGATTACGCATGCATTTGGACGCAACAAGGTCACCATCTGTCACACCTGCCCCCTGACTGACTAACCGGGTAATTGAACCTGCTCTGGGCTGGTTGCAATTAGAGCCCAACTTTATTTAAACAGAGCAGTGAGCAGCTCTGGCTGCTCAGTCATCACCATTGCTCTTGCAGCACAGGGCTCCGTTGCTTCCTTGTCAGAGGTTTGGCCTATGGGGCTGGAGGTCTGTGTCCCTGTGAGTGTCAGCCAGCAGATACTGGCTTGGTTGCTGTGTGGCTGTTTAGGTCTTGGTTTGAGTCCTGGTTCTCAGGATGGGTCCCCTCTGCTGTTTCTTCTGTCTGTCCTGGTAGAGCCCCAGAACAGAGGGGGGTTTGGATACCAAGGGCTGTGTAAGTTGTATGGTTAGTTTGGGGTGGGGGCTTCAAGAGCTGTCCCTTAAGGAGGGGGTTCTGTCACACCTGCCCTCTGACTGACTAATCAGTTAATGTGAGCCTGCTCTAGGCTGGTCACAATTAGAGCCCAACTATATTTAAGCAGAGGAGTTAGCAGCTCTCATTGTTCAGTCATCACTGCTCTTGGAGCATGGGGCTCACTTGCTTCCTTGTCAGAGGTTTCAGGGGCTAAAAGGCGGCAAACCCAGTGTGATGGAGGGGCAGTTCAAGTTGGGGTGTTCTGTCACCGATTTTGATTATGAAGACAAAATGTTTTTGACCTGTAAGCTCTGCATATTACTTGACCTGAGTGATTGCCAACGGCACAGCTTCACCCCGGCAGAAGTCATAAACTGCCAATGGGGAAAAAAAATTCTCTACGTACATGTGCACAGAGACATCACTTCAACAACTTCTGACCAAGCGACATTCTTCAAGGAATGTAGTATGCCATCCGGATACCAATTGTCTGCGGTCTCATCCATGCTGAGGATTCAGATATAGATTATTTTAGATTACATTAGATTCAAATTTATTGTCATTGTGCAGAGTAAGTAAGAGTAAGTACTGCAGCATAGTGACTGCATATGTTACAGTATATACAGTGGAGATTTATACATTTAGTGCAGCGATGTACTATGTTTGTAGTATTAATTAACAGAACATAAAAAGGGCACGATTAGAGTGTATATGTATGTATAGTAGTAAGTATTTTATACATATATACAGGTGTTAAAATGTATGTACAATTGATTAAGATGTACAATAACGTGTCAGTCTATGCAGCAGCAGTATGAACACATGTACAGTTGTTTATATGTACAGATTTTACACAGTATCAATGTGTAACACACACTGTACACTAACTGCTCACATTAGATATTACGGATCAGATGTTACGGACGGGTAGGGTGAAAGAGGACGATCCGTAGTATGGCTGGAACAAACAAGGGACGTTGTTAAAGTAAAAAACTAAAAAGGACCAGGAGGGGTCAAAGCAAAGCAGGTAAATGACAAAAGCTAAGGCAAGGAGCAACACGGGAACAACCACAGAAGAACGGTAGCAAACACACAATGACTGATGGACGGGGCAAATACAGGTGCATATATTTACATAACGAGGGTAAGACGAGGGACAGGTGTGGGCTAATTACAATCAACCAAACACTAGGGCTGGGATCTGCAAGACACAGGTGCGAGTCATAATCATGAAGCACTTAAACACTAGGAAAGGGGTGACCAGCGACACCTGCTGGCCAGGCAGGAACTTATCCTGACACGATTCTATATTTCACCTACTGTACTACATAGCAAACAAAAAAGTGATTTCAGATACACCATTTGTTTCGGAAATTTGCATGCCATTGCTGCTACTGTGCGTGTCTACATGCAGTCCTTGAGTGGGAGGGAGTGCAACCCGGAAGTATGAGTATCTTCAACGAGATTTTTGCCCCCAAAGATCAATATTAATTAATTCTGAGGTTATAGATCGAGGTAATTAAATAGCCACTTTAATAAGTGATTTACCACTATGCATCAATGCGTCTTTACAGCCATAAATGAAAGGTAATTTCTTATGTTATTATTAGAGCCACTGGTCACCCTCCAAGTCATAGATTTTGTTTGCATATTGGCCAGAATGGATTCTTGCCCAGAGTGACTCACATTACTTTGTATTATATAGTATAAGTGTTGTTGTGGCTGATCAGATCTGGCCTCCTTTATTAATTCAGGGCTGTCCTGCAGGTGTCTGGCATACTGAGAACATTTAAATGATAGTGAACTGAATGTAACGTAAAGTGACAGTTGAAGGTCTGGGTGTTTCTCAGTATGCGTACTTGACCATACTTGTGTTTTTGTGTACTCACTTTATGCCATCTTCCACTGCTGAAGACCATCTCCAAAACTCAAGAACAGAAGTACAGAGGACGGTAAAATTCCCTGGACTTTGTTTTGCTCCACCCCAAATATGAAGGATACATCACTTGCATCCTCGCCGAACGAGACCGATCCCACGATACATTGCACCTCAAGTTCGGTTTTTTGTTAGCAAGTTAGCAAGGCAATCTTTCCATTCTTGGTATTGAGATACACCCTCTGACTTCAAGAAGCTTATGTCGGCAGAAAGCCAGCACAGCTGAAGGTAAACAATGTCAATTTTTTTTAATAGTCAAGATTAGCATTATTGCCAATATTAGGTATTTTAAGATTTAAATTATTCAGGAAACCTCTGCCTGTATTTTCTGGGGAATAACATTATCAAGAAAAATCTGTCTTTCACTTCATCGGCTGCCTGCTTCTCCACCACACCATGCTAATCTGGTGTCCAGGTTCCTGCACTGGTGTTATGTGGTGCAAAGATATACTTATGAGGGTAAATTCAGGCATAGTATGAGGCAAACTTTCAATTTTGAACCATGGACTTATTAAGAAAAACTGGAGTTTCTTGAATGCAGTCATTCGTGTGGTAACTCTATAGTGCCTATGTCGTGCTCCGTGTCACTGTGGTGAACCCTGCACTAATTGTGCAACTGACCCAGGCTCGATGACATGACCCCGAGAATGATTTTGAGAATGACTCAAAATCCCTGAAATGCAGGGTTGCCAACTATTTCTTACCTGAACTTACCTCAAAGCTGCATTTCAGGGATTTTGAGTCATTCTGCGCTGCAGATGGGTTAAATGCGTTAATATTTTTAATCAATTTTGACAGCCCTAAATTTAAGTAATCATGTAAATGACAATTATTTATTGAACAGTCATAAAAAGCCTTCCATAATAAAACAAAAATTACTTATTAGAGAGTACTCAATTCCACACCTTAAATTATAATTTTAAATGTCATTTAAGTGATTATTCATAAAATATTATTTAAATGATTATTTAAATTACAATTTAGATGATAGCAGCGATATACAAATAATAAATATTATTAATTATTAAGTATTATTAAATATCACAAACTAACCTCCATAGTACCTGCTTGTTTCAGCAAATTGCTCATATAATTCCTGAGCCAGTGGAGGCTTGGAACAAGGTACATATATCATGACGGGTTTACGAAATGAAGGGAAGGTGCTGATGTCTCCTCACTTGTCCTATTTTCAGTCCTCGTCATTGTCTCCCAAAAAGTGCCTAGTTGGTGGAAAGATGATGCCCATTGTATTTAAAGGTGAGATGTGCATTCAATGAGAGTGCCAGTGCACTACAGGAAGCATGCGGCTCACTAGCACAACATCCAGGAGCTTCATTCAGATTCGGACATTAGACTTATCAATCAAGCTAATAATACAGAATGAAAGCAAGACACACGTCAGTTTCTTAAAATAAGATTTTTAATATTACTTATTATCATAAAGATATATTTACACACTTTACAGAAATAGAAAATAAAAACACAAAGCTACACATGAAAGGAAAAAATAAAATAGGTACTCCAAGAGCCGAAGCTTATTTTTTTTTTATAAATTAGAAACCAAAATGTCATATATGTACACAGTATTTCAACCATTTGATACACTTGTTTTATTTCCTTTTATATATTTTTTTGTCCTGTTTAACATCAAAATGGACACGTGGACTGTACATTTGGCCTAGAGAGCATTGTGAGCAGATCCTTTGAAACAGGAGTGAGACCGTTTCAGAACTACAACATGAGCTGTGGTGTTTTCTGTCTGTAATTCAGTAATACTGGTCGTGGACTGGCCGAGGGGCATGAGAATTCTGTATCTCTCTGTCTTCTGTGGATTCTGTGGGGTCATGAAGGAATTTTATATTGCACATCCAGTTAGTCTGAAAGAACCGGATTTGTTTGCATGCAGTTTCCTGTCCTATGGCTTTCCTCTTGGTTCTATAGCTATAGCAGTGCTGGTGACTGCCCAGCCCACAGACTTGCATAAATTCGCAAGATCGGATTTCAGGAGCTTGAGTCTATTCTACAGTCTGTGTGACAGGTCTGTCAGAAGCAGGCAAATCAAATTTGTCTCATGCAAGCAGTTTCCTCTTTCCTTGGGTAGGATAAACCCATAGTATAACACAACAGAAACTGACTAAAGCTCTAATAGGCTGCGACAACACCACCCAAGATAAAAAGTATCGATTCTCTCAGTTGATGGATCTACACCTAAGAGGAGCATGAAAGCATGACCTATATCTTTGTCATCATTACTCTGTCTTTAGCGCTGCGGTCTCAGTGTCCCTCTACTGTCAGTTTACTACTTTAATTCCCAACTCCCTCCTCACCAAATTCACATTAATTACAACTGAACAACAGCTGAACAAATTGATACAAATTCTTTAAATATTCTTCAGAATTAAAATACTAAGTGCATAGGAATGTCACACAAAGATCTTACGCTGTATCTTACAATGAAGGAGAAAATAAAAGAAAAAAACTAAATATGAAAATTTGTGTAAGTTTTCCCAAGAAAGGCCATCATGGTTCATCACTTGCAGTATAATTTATCGGTTTATCACGTTAACTTAAATCTGGGCATGTTTGTCTGTTCAACCAACAAGCACTATGAACCTGATTTGTGGGTCGTATGTTGCAGAACTACAATGAAAAATATAACTTTTTAGACTCTAAAGAAGCTTTGAACAAGTCAGATAAGAATCAGGTGAACTATACTCTATAGGAAATTTGTATAGGATTTATTTTCCTGCAGCATATTGGAATTGCAAAAGTGCAGTATCACATTCATACAGAGAGGTCTTATCACAAATCCAGATGGTCAGTGCGGGGAAATTTGTTGTTTGACATGACACAGTTTGACACAAACGTGAGACTTTGGGTTTGTGATATTTGGCTTTCGTTGAAAACCCTACAGATTTGCAGAGTCATATAAATACAATTTACAATTTACTTTGACTATTGTTACGTTGACTGGCTTGCCTCTCTTGATGGGTAGCTCAGCTAGTTCAGATGGTGAAGATACATTCAAAGAAATAGAGTGCTGATACAGACATTGCTGGGCACCTTACTGGCCTGTTCCCCCACCTGCCCTACCCTAAAAGAAGCAAGACCTTGCTTATTCCTAAGGTCACATTGACAAATAAGACATTCATCTGGTGAACAACAGAACAGAGTGATTTCACTGTTCTTTCAAAAAGTTCGACAAATATAGCGAGACAAATTGCTAGCATTTACTCCATCACTAAGTGTAAATCTTTGTTGAATAGCACTTCTGAATATGCTTCGAAGAGCTCACCATGCTGGAGACATTAGTATTTGAGAGCATACCGATTGTTACATTTTTAGGAAGATAAATGCTGAGCGAATGACATAAAGTCTGAGTTTTCACAAACAGTCCCGTAAAAGAAGCGAGGTGAAAGAGCCGGGTACGAGCAGGCAGGCAGACGGAATGCTGATGCGGTCTAATTGGCCTTACAAGCTGCATGTGTCTGCCTTGTGAATGGTTATGTCTAACATGTGAGAGGCGGTGCGTGGGGCCCCCGCCATGAGAGCTCAGAATCTTAATGACCAGCTTTAGGCATTCTTGGGGGGGCCCATATGAGAAGGATTAGCCAAGGGATGTAAGGATTGTAAATGATAAGCATCCACACCACCTGTGCTGCCACCCTGACGCTGGAGAGCGACGGTAACACACAGAGGAATAGTAGTGGCTAACAAAAACTGTATCTTTGCACATAGCTAGCGGTGTACACACAGGCAGGGACATATACTGAATAAGTATACATACACATCTATATATTGTGTGTGTGTGTATATATATATATATATATATATATATATTTATCATGTTTCATAAAGAGTATAGACTGCTCAGATATAGGCTTCTATCACAGCACCCTGAGGAAATTAAATTAAAAAGAAAAAGAGTAACAAATTCCAGTATGATATAAAGGCATAGCATCCCATCAGTCATAAGTCACAGTCCATTCTACACCAGGGGAATCCAGCCTGGTACCAGCTGGTCAGAAAAAGAGTGCATTGTGGGTAGGCTGGATGCAGTCGCTTTTCTACCGAGCTGTCAAAGGGACTGCTTTGATAAAGGTTTTTTTGGTGTAATACTATCCAGCTATCAGTTTCCTGCATTTTGCAGATGGCCTGTATGGCTGCGCATTGAAATGTTTTTTTTTCTTTAAGTATGTATTTAATGCCTGTGTCGGTATCAGTGTTTCGAGACTTTTGGTAAGAGGTAACCTGTCTATTTTCCGGCAGCATATTGCGGAGCTGATCGTTATTTGGCACTTGACTAAAAGGGGAGGGGGGGGGTTTCTCTGCAGAATACGCAGCCTGCCCCAGCCAGTGAACAGTCGTATGTGAGAGTGCTCCTAGATACCTAGATGCGTTGGAGCAGCTGCTGAAGGCTCCAGGGGTAGGGAAGGCGTCAGCGGTTCAGGGTTCCAGAACAGTGGGCCGCAGGCAGAATTCCACGTGGGACCATGCATCAGCCCCCTCGAGAAAGATTCCTGCAACCCCAGGCGTTAATTGGCTGTTTGTTAAGTGAGCCGCTTTGGGTCGAGGCGACTTCTGAGTAAATGGATAAAGGTTGACACAAACAGCAAAACATCTGGCTGAGTGCACAGTTTTGTGATGCGATGGAATTGTTCAGAATTCACTTTAAATTTACTTTACATCAGCATAATTACACATACAGAGCAGTAATTACAATATTAACGAGACTTGTGACGGCCTTCTTTCTTTTTTGATTTCTGTTCAGAGAGAAGTATTGGAACAAGTGCTGTATGAACTGACAGTCACATCTGGGTGCCAAGATCGGACCCAGTTTTCACTGCCTGATTTTACCCACCTCGACTACCACTGCACATTCCATTAGCAATGCCAAAAATGGCAGCGTAACATTGCAATTAATGGCCATGATAACTGGAGATAGCGGGAATGTCACACCTTAGAGAAGTGTCTGATACTTTTAGACTAAAATGGTCTGGACCAGACTCCACATGGGCCACACGTCATGCAAAGTGTGTGGCACTCAGGAGATGGCAACAGAGGACCTCTAAAAAGCGAGTGAGAGTAACAGAGAGGGAGAGAGAGACACGGGGGGGGGGGGGTGCAAAGCAGAGGATCAGGCAGCTTCAGGCTGCATGCCTGTCTCTCCTTACCCACCCCCCCCCATTTCTTTGCAGAGCTGAGGGTGAGTAGCTTTTCCTGCTTTCTGGACAGATGAAGAGTTGCGAGAAGAAGCAGGAGGCCCCGTGGACGTGTCTCCTCAGGCTGGATTAGCCTGGGCCCCCTTTGCATTCCCCTCCTCCCCCAAGGCAAAGGAAGAGCTTAGAAATCAGGACCTGGGGGGAGGGGCTTCTTACCCATGTCTGCAGAAAGGAAAAAAAAAAAAGATATGATCAGGGAATTGCATTCATGATTAAGGCAATATGGCTGGCATTCTTTTTTGCTTTTTAGTACTGGGTCCTTATGAGGATCTTATAAAAGCAATGACAGTCCACTCCAAAAGTCTGGTAGGATGACTAAAACATAGACATGCTCTCAGAAATTTGGACACCATAAAGGTACCAGGTTTTGACAAATAAGAAACTACTCCCACAGACAGAATAGTCTCATTGAGGATTCTGAGGTGCAGCACACTAGGACTAAATATTGCAATATTTATAAAGCAAAAACTGAGAGTGCATGCCGAGCTCATGAAAAAGCGATAAACATTACACAGATTATTTTTTTTTGACATATACTAGATAATCTTGAAAACTAACTATCATTAAAGTTGCAAAGTTTGCAAAGTTTTGTTCCCTATGACAGAGCAAAAATATTTTAGCACAACTTATTGATGATCTCCATTCAGGAAAACTTATTGTGAGCCTCCCCTCCACGGTTGGCGAATTTTATCACCATGATTTCAAAATGCCAGAATATCATTAATTTGATATCAACATCGCACATTATGCAGACCTACTGCATACTCACAATGGCTTTGACATTGAGTAGTGCTGTAGGTTTGAGGGTCTTCTAAACATCGTAGGATGAGTTAATGTATAACAGACATTGTGACATACCAAGCCATACAGTATATTTACCAAAGGCCAGCAACTCAGGCTTACAATAGGGTTTAGGACACAACTTGGCCCATGATGTATTTGAGGATTTTATGTAAAAAAGCAGGATAAACCATAAAATAAGCCAAAAATGAGAGCTTCTATGAAGGGAATCACAAAAAATAAAGATCTTGGCCTTGTTTTGATTGAAGTGAGGTTTTTGAGGCTGCATTGTATTTCCATTCCTTTTCATCGAGCTACACACTTCCCCGCAACATCCCTCATTGTGCAGCCAACATTCCTGCAGTGAAAACAAGCATTGAGCACTCAGCTCAAAAAGAAAATGCTTATGTTTTAATGGCTAAGCGGTGCATTGAAATCGGGAAGTCTTGTATTGTTCCAGTGGCAAAGAGGGTCTTGCCTTCCTTTTGAATTCATCTTCATAGTTCAGTAGTCACAGCATCTCGGCTTGTTTTAGTCTTTACTAGCTTTGTTTAAGATTTTATTCTAAGCACCAAAAATGCCACATTATACTGGCAAATATTTTTGTATATGGGAAGAGTTGTATTGTACTTTGCTGGATGGTTTTAATTGACTTTATTAGAATGTGGGAGAGATATTATATATATATATATATATATATATATACCCTAGACTGGATCATGGTGGGTTGTGATTTGTGGTACTGAAAAAACTGCATTGAATTTATGCCTTCCCAAATAAAATCACCTGAGTTAATAAAGAAATAGAAGTCTCAAGACGTATTAATCCAAATTCATACTACCTGAATGTTTTGTCAGCTGCGTGTCCAATTATTAAATATAAAAATGAAGATTATTGACATATAGCCGCTTCCTTCAAAAAGCCACCTAAATACATTTTTGGAGAGTAATATTGCACGTTGCCCGATCTTGTCGAATACTAATCGTTCAAGAGACATCTTCCTGTTCTGTCTCATGGAAAGGGCCCATTAATGTGCACGGGCCTTTGTTAAGGACGTGCCTGTTCACAGCATCATATATTAAAGCCACAGGAAAATGAGTTGCTTGGCGATTCATAATTCTGCTGCTCAGCCTTGCTGTCACTTGCCTGCTGTTTGTCACCAGAGCTGTTGCTCACAGAATGACTGGAAGAGCATTTACGGGTGGCGGGATTTCAGCTCTGCTGCTGGTAGCTGATGTCAAGGGTCTGCAGTCGGCCTGTGAATTTTCCGTTTCATTACTCAGTCAAAAAGCAAGCCTGTTGTTTCTTGTAATTCAGAATTTAATTTATCAGTTCACTGCTTATTTTGGTGATTTTTATAAATCACTGGGATGCTGGCATTTTTATAATATTCCCCATGACCCTGACGGGGATATGTGGCCAGAAGATGATGAATGGATGGATGGATGGATTGATGTACGATACTCTTCAAACCAGACAAACTTCGTAGAGCCAAAAATGGCTGAATGAAAATGATAAGGTCACTGTGATGCTTTGGGGTTCAGTCGGTAAGCACTACAAAAATACACAGATGACCCAAAACATTATAACCACCCCTATGTGAAGCAAATAATGTTGACTGTCTAGTAAAAAAAAATTGTGTCAAGGTCCGGGGTATATTAGACGGTAAGCTAACATTTGGTTGGCATGTTGAATAACAAAGAAATGGGTTAGGATCCAGATCTGAGTGACTTTCAGAAGGACCAAATCATTACGGCCATATGACTGGGTCAGAGCATCTCCAAAACGGCAAGGTGGGGTGCTCACTGTCAGCCGTGGTGAGAACCTACTGAGGGTGATCTGAGGAGGGAAAAACCATGAGCTGCTAACAGGACGTTGGTTGGCCAGGACTCGGCAATGAACAAAGGCGATCCTGTCTGATATCAACCAACAGAAGGGCTACAGCGGCATAGATGACAGAACATTGTTATCTCATAAAAACCATAGAACCATAGAAAACAATGTTCGTTCACATGTAGGTTGTCATATTGTTTTGGCTCATTGGTATATTTATGTACTATGTTAAATAAAACATCTTTCTCCTATGGCCATTTTGTCAGTGTAGCTCATCACATGACTCCTGTGAAGTCCCTCATGCCATTACTTAGGGAGACATCATGCTAAACAGATGGTGCAGTGAGGGAATGAAGCATGTGGTGACATTGTAGCCTTAGGCTATTATTCCAGCATAAAGGTGCCCCCAGTCAGCACTGGAGCCTTTGTGATGGAGAGGGAGGCTAAGCCATAAGCCACTAGCAAACCTATTTTTGAGCATTTCCCAAGTTCTCTGGTAGATTGATATTTGATTAATCACAACAGCCAAGGGCAGCTGGCTTTTCACCATAGCGGTGGTTTTTGAAATTTAGACCATTATACTTTACTTTTGTCAGAAGATACTGTAAATCTCACCACCCTGTCTTCCCTTTTGCGTTTCCCTATCAGCAGTGAAATATAGGCATCGACACCCAACACTGGCCAAGAGAGTTTATTACACTGATAAGAAAATATTTTGTCAGGTTTGAAAATTCCCATGATTCAGTGCTATGCTTTTCGTAACATGTAGATATCTGGGCTAAGCAGACCAGACCTGACATGACCAGAGTTGTAGTGCAGTAGCATGATCATAGGAGAATGTGAGAAACAGAAGGGCTTATCTCACAAAGAATGGATCAGGTTTATTGGACATCTTCCTTCTTGGCCAGATAGACAGTGCTCTTCTGTACATTGTCTCGTGGTTATGGTGGCCTGCTCACCTGCTCTAGAATGGCATGGGCCCTTTGTGTGAGAGGCGTGGCCGTGGGCGTCGTCTTCTCCATCCGGCCGCTCTGTGGCTTTGGGCACTCCTGGCTGGGCTCTGTTGAACCAGCCTCCTCAAGTTGCCCGCATCCACCCCCTTGCCCTGCTCCACGGAAGCCATGGGTCCTGAGGGTGAAAAGCATTCCAAAATGTAGCTGCATTTTTCGATATAAAGCAATTGAGTTTGAAATTTGAAAAGGCCCTCTCAATATTAAATGTTTTTTTAGAGTCCTGTCCCTTAATTTCACGTGACATTGACACAGTATTGCA
>JAODKN010000002.1:19227602-19242044 GCA_026774425.1 Petrocephalus zakoni
TCGACCCTGATGGTGCGTGAGATAGAACAGAACTGCAGGGCAATTCTTAAATGTGCTTTTAAATGTCCTCTTCTTTGTTTTATTTCAGTATCTTGGTACAATTTCCTGTTCCTGCTTTGGCCCTCGGATTAAAAAAAAAAATATATATATATAGAACTATAAGTTAAATGATTTCCTTAAACTGTTGCTGAGACTCTAGCCAATACATGAAGTCCTTGCTTTGCGTGGAAACGCGGGCTTAAGATACCGTGAAAACACCAGTCAGTCCATATTTCTTTCACTTGTAAAGCTGTTCCTGGCCCAGTTTATAATTATATAGGTTAAAATAACACCGTATGTGAGTTCCTTGTCTGTATAAATGACGATGATTACACCGAGATTTCATCAATTTACAAAACGCTTCTGCAGATCCCCTGCAACTGATCTACAGACCCCCAAGGTGAGTTAGACGGTAGGTCCTGTCCTCTCTGAAGTGCAACAGAAGAGATTTACATTAAATCGAGAGATGGATCACCGGTTGGTGAACCTCCTGTCGCTTCGCTGAAAGAAGCTCCCTTTGTTGCTCAAATAGAAACCATCTGCAGCTGCTTGCAGGCACAGATCTCCGCGCCGCCATCTGCATATTATTTAGATTATTCCCCACAGTCACGGCTGGTTAATGCATAGATTGTCAAGGAGTGTCACTGGGTGCTGATACATGGAACCTTCAGGTTTCATTGGCCACAAGAAGGCTGCTCCTCTGCCCCTAGAATTAACATCCGGGCCCTTTGGGTTGTGACTTTGTCAAAATCGCTTGTCTAAATACCATCTGACTCAGAGATTATGTAGGCCAAGGGGAACCCTTAAATAGTGAATTATCGCTGGCACCCTTTTTTAGTGGAACGCTGTATCCAGGGGTCCGTCGGCTAATCCAATGCCCTGTCACACTCTGTTGCCCATTATCAAATATACAGCACCCGCTACAGGAGGGAATACTGGTATAGCGGGACTGGTGTAGTCCTGGCTCAAGTCTTGTGTGTTATTTTTAACGTTGCATCGTTTCTTTAGTGGTTATTTGTTAAACAGCAATGGACACTGTAATGAGGAGGGTGTCCTGGGAAAAGCCCTGCCCTCACACCTCTTGACCCCTGACCCCCTACCCATTCATTCTTCATTTAAAACCCACCATGTCCCCCCCCCGGGTGCCCCTATGAAGACTCTCTGCGGGGAGTGCCGTGGCTCATTAGTGCCGCGGGTTCCGCAGGAGGCAGCGGGCGCCTGGCAGGCCGGCTCACTGGCAGGCCGACTCACTGGCAAGCCGGCTCACTGGACACCGGCCTCCCTCCCTTCCTACAGTCAGAGCCACATGGCCGTGATCCCATTCACTGGAGAAGAAGACATTTTTGACAATGTTAGGTTTTTATTGCATATTTTGTAATTAGGTTACTTAAGCATGACCCTACTTCTCGGGGAATGATGAAGATTTAAGATATTAGATTTGGTCTCAGTTTCTGCACTATCAGTGCAGGTGGGGTGGGGCGGGGTGGGGGGCTCTGTTTGCCGTGGTGTGCATCTTCTGTATCTCCGTGATGCATCGCGACAGCGCTTGCAAGCTGCGCACAGCCTTGAGAAGGTGGAAGCTGTTCAGTTCTGGTTTGACTTAAAGGTCTTTGGAAAGGAAGTAGGCAGTGAGTAGAGCTGAAGGCTTTACTCTCTATGCTCTAACGTGAATGCTGCTCTAAACCTCCTTCAGACTTGTACAAACCTTTAGAGGTAGAACAGCAGGTCTTAACAGCCTTTTGATCTCCTCCCCATCCTAATTTCAACCGTTTAATTGGCTGGCCTCATGCAAACTCTTTATGGAACCAGGAGTGCCAGGGGGCCGGGCAGGGGCCTACACAATGGAGCAGAAACTGGCATGGCGCTCAGCTGGCAGAGACTTCCTTTCTGTGGTCAACAGGTCTATGCCGCGAGACGGGCTCACAGTGGGCAGCCTCTCTAATCGCATCATGAATCCATTCATAGAACTGAGCATCAGTGCTCAGTGCAGACACACAGGTGGCGTGGCCATGCATTTGTGACTATAAAGGTACAAGTCACAGGAGGGCAACTCTCTGTGACTTTCGGAGGGAAAGAATGATCTTGTTAAGGTATTCATTCGACTTGGCTAAGAAATCTGATGCTGTGCAGGGCAACTCTTCATGGAAGCATCTCATCGTCAGCTGAACAAACACTGCAAAGCCCTCTGGTGTGGACCTGCCTGTTAATGGGATGCATAAATCTTGCTTTGATACAGGTGCAGGCAGATGAGGTTTGCTCATGTGGCCACCAATTAGAGCTACTTTCATTCTCAGTTGATCTTCATGGCTTCAAACTCTTTTTATGACATGTGCTTGCAAGAGGTTTGTTTTTTTATTGATGTTGGCAATACTGGTGGTATCCTGTGCAAACTGCATCGGAAACTGCTCCTTGAGTTTTTGCTGACTTAGGGCTCGCACATGCATTCCTGCGAGGTCCATGAAGCCGGGGACCATCATCACAGCTCGGTCCAAATAGGCTAATGGCCATGCTTGCCGCCAAATTGGAAGTAGTTTGTAAGACTCACCATAAATATGTGCTAAGTGTGGCAAAGGGAGGAGGCCGTGGGGCTCTGCCACAGCTGGTAAGGCTGAGACTAAGTGCTCTGAAAGTCGCTTTTCCTGCAAGCTGGCAGAGGCCCTGGGGCTTTTCCACAGGACTGGCTCTGATAATCCACTGAGAGCCTGATTTATTGCTACCATTAAAATGTTGACTGAACATCCTGGCCAGAATCGTCCCCGACGAGCAAGACGGCGCAATAAACAACATGGTGATGGCATAGTGCGGCGTGCACGGCAGCACCCTCCAGCGACAGACGGGGTCGCCGAGGGCCCACACCCATGTGATCCCTCACCTGCCCAACGGGTGACCCCAGACCCTGAAGCCTGGCCACAGCTGGGCCTGTCCAGCAGCAGTTAACAGCTGTACTGCAAGCAGGGAAAGCCAGCTTGTTAAGATAAGCGATTTCCTCCTTCTTCGGTGACTGCTTCAGCTTTTCACATGTGTAGCGGGGAGCGAAACCTATAGCTACGGTGAAAAATGTGAGGGTGGCCCCTTCCCTCCGCGTCCAATTACCTCTCGACTTTGGGCCACCCGGGTGCGGTAATATTTAGATAAGTGTAGTAGAGCAGCAGATTATCATCCACTTCTCAGCCTCAGTCTTATACACAGAACCCTAGGACGTTTTTTGCTTTTTACTTTGAATTCTGTCATTTTGCCCCCGCTGTCTGGAAGCTGCATAGAGACAGATGATTTCATGGTGAAACCCAGGCACCACTAAGACCGGACCCCCCAACCTGGCCTGCCCCAGATGCTGTGGCATGTGCTAATATGAGGATGCCATCAGCATGAGCATGCTGGCGCTCTCCTGCTGTAAAGAACCATGCAGGTTCTGGCCTCTGAAAGGTGCGTCCCATTGTTCTTCTTTCCAAGGCATTTCGAATGAATTGTATAAATGGATATAGTTATACACTCTTGGATATGTTTCGGTTAAAATCACCTGCTACGGAACAAATGAATGTGGTGCTTTCTTAGTTCTAGCTGAGTGCTTCCAAATGTCTTGTACAGCTTTGAAGGCTTTGGGATTCCTCAGTCTAATGGAAGAGACTACACCGGTCTGATGGAACCAGGTCGCCTTTCTTGTTTGCCAGCTTGCAGAGGCTTCTCCTCATCCTACCAGGGTCTTTGCTTTGCTTTATCACACTATTCCTAGTGGTTTGTCCTTTATGATGATGTACTGACAGCCTACTGCACAAGTTCTACAGTATGAAAGCTAGCAGTGTAGTTAACTAGTCCTTCCCATGGAAAACTTAAATCGCTAGGGTGAATTCTGCCGTCGGTATTGTTTGACCTGAGTTATAGTCTGTCCAGTGCCTGTGTTTTGCCTTCCTTAGTATAATTTTAAATTTTATTAACGCTGCCTTCAGTTTAGAGAAGGGCACACAATTCAGTATGGAAAAAAAAGGGTTTCGCATGTCCGAAGTTTTGTTTCTTGTGTTTTTTCATCCATGTCTCAGGACGTCTGTTGTGAAAACATTCATCAAGCCTCCACGCACAGCTGCTTTTGTCCAGCCTCCATACTAACCAGCCCCCGATGTGGGGGGTTGGGGGGGGCAGTGCTGGGGGTTTGGATGGGGCTGATTAACCAGAAGTGACACACGACCCTGGAGAAGGCAAAGGATTAACAACCACTAATTGTAAACCCTAAGGTGAACGCCAGAGCTAATAGGACCTTCCATAACCAGCACTAGGTCCATTAATCTGCAGTGTTCCACTCCCCACCCCCAGCACTGACCCCCCCCAGCACATCTGCGGCAGGAGCTCCAGATGCTGGATGTGCATATTTACACGGGCCTGGCCTCCTGCCAGCCAGCTTAGCCAGAATGCTCCTTGCCCATGACCGAGGGGGCAGGCGTCCTTGTAGGTATGGACACCGGAGATGGGCGTCCTCAGCTGGCCATGAGGAGGCTTCTCCTAGATCCCCTCCTCACAGCACTGATACAGCGGCCCAGGCACCTTATCCGCAGGCCTAAAAGCATCCATACAAACGTCTGAAGAAACCAAGGTGTGAGAAGAGGCCTTCATTTAATACTTATTTAATACTGATCTCAAACTCATGACGCACAGGCTGTAAAATTAATAAAGAATATTAAATTTCCCGTTTCTTGATTTGAGAAGGACACCCAAGAGCTCGAATTCTGCAGTGCATCACCTGAAAAAAAGTATTTAATATTATACTTTATATTTGCTACTTATACTACTAATACTAATACTACTTTATAATCCTACTTATATTTACTACTAATATAATTATTAACAGACTGGAAACTGGTATACTCTATCCACCTGCTTGGGATTAGCCCCCCGCCCCCCAGGACCTTGGCCAGCATAAACGATTGTGAGATCGATTCCGTCCCAGTTTTTATGAATCTTTGATTTTCCTTTGATGCATATGGACGCATTATGTAAGCCTCTTTATTCGGCCGTGGCCGAGCGCGTCCTTCATGAAGATGCCACGGCCCGTTCAGTCTGAAATCCAAGCGATGCTGAAAGTGAAGTAGCTGTGGCCCCGGCAGCATATCAGCATATCCGCATATCAGATTTAAAAGGAGGAGCGCTGCGGCGTCAGCACGGCTGCCAGTCATACGGCCGCTCACCTCCCCGAACTGCACGCGCAGACGCCAGCTGCGCAGACGGCTTTGCACCGTTCTTATTATTTCTGGTCGTGACTGAGAAGCCGAGTACTCATCCCGTCGCTTTGATGAAGATCGTGCTCAGACAGGCAGCACAGCGAGCCGGTCAGGGCTTAGGTCTGGGAGATCCCGGAGCCTCATGCACGCGAGCAGTCAAGGTCAAGCTCTGTTTCTGCATAGTATGATCCTATGGTGTCACTTCTTATTGCTTGCATTCGAAAGTGATTAAATTACTGTCTCCCGTTCTGGATTTAAAGCTGTGGGGGGGGTGGGGCTGCTCGTGCAGGAGCACGCTGAAGATGCCTCATGCTGCTGACGCGGGTCTTTGAACAGGGGGTTGGCCTCGGGCCCCAGGGCATCTCAAAGACATCCAGTCAAGCTAGCCTTCTATTCTCCCCTTCCAGGATTAGGATGATGCTAGACTTACTCTGTATTCTGTCTGAACTATCTTCCGCCCTTTTAATGTATATTAACTGCCGTTCTGCTGTTTTGTATTTTATCAATGTGCCCGAAGAGGCAATTGATCTTGACTTGACTGGTTAATTTTTAAAATCTGAACAGTGCAATTTTGCGGAGTGCACCCCGCCCCATATCACTTATTCTGCCTGTTAGGGACCAGCCTCATCTCTTTCCTGTGGCCTTGACCGACTCCCTCTATCCTTTTGGCATGCCGCGACTTCGCCGTATGGACCACACTGCGACACTTAGATAGCTAATTAAATCCGAAGCGCCGGCGAAACCTAACGGCAGCGTCGCAAGCCCTCGCTCGGCTGCCCTGTCGGATTCGGTGCCGCACATCTCCCAATGGCACGACCCCCCCCCCCAACTTACATCCCCAGATCCATGGATAAGGCGGCACTGGGCATTTTTCTCCATAAAGAAAGACAGACGGATACGGTGTCGCAGACAAGCGCTGGCCCTAGATGTCAGCATTGGGAACAGTGTCGTTCCATGCCATCTGCCTCACAGGCAGCTGTCCAGCAATGCTGGGGAGAACATACATACGGGCCGGGCTGCGTTTGTGCATATACAGCAGAGGGAGATGCAGTAACCACCCCACACACATACAGACCCCTTATTTCAGTGCAGTGTCCCCTCTTTGACCCAAAGGAGCAGCTTAGCTCCTGCTCCGCATCCAAACCCAGTTCGATATCTCTGTGGTATCTGTGTGCCCCTATGGCTGGAGGAGGGGGAGCAGGAGAGAGACTGGCGGGCTGGCTTACCACGTCCCTAAAGTTAGGGACTGTAGGTAGAGATGCAGGGAGATTATCTGAGCGCGCTCGCCATCAGCTCCGCGATTTGTTTTCCTTTCCTTTCCTCTCCAAGGTGGTTGGTTTGTTTGACTTTCCCCTGAGCAGGATTTCTCTTCATCAACAAAATTTAACTTTGTGGTCATGTTTATTTGATCTATTTTGTGTTTCCAAATATCTTTCGGTTTCATCTTTCAGGCATGAAAAATGCAGAGTGACGTCACACTTGAACGCATTAGCACATGGTACCTGTGTATTTGCATAATGATAGTCCTCACTTTCAGATAAACTGCTTTTATATTCTTGATATTCAAGGAAGATGTTAAACAATATTTCAGAGGCGATGAATTCATGAGGTAGGCAATCGGTTATGGTTACAGAGACACACACCTTATTGCAGCCACGCGTAGATGTTTGTGCTACAAAACCCTTCACCCAAGCAAATGATGGATTAAAACCGAATGATAAAAAATGAGATAGCAGGCATCTAAAAAGTAAGCAGCAAGAAAATTAATGCCATGAATGATGGGGAAATTCACCTAAAATTGCTGCATATAAATGATCTCAGTAAATATCTGTTCTAATCTGACAATTTACCTTTTCCAGACAAGTCTTCTTCTAATTAAAGAAGAACAACTTAATAGAATATTTTGCTGAAACCAAAAGGAATTGCATAATAGTGTCTGTTATCCAACTTGTGTTTTTTTGTTAATTGCAATACAGAAATAGACCAGAAATAAATGCATAGGCTGCCAAAGAAGGGTATAGTCAATGGAAGTGGGAGTAGTCAGTTTCCGGCTCACCCGTTTGCCTAAGGCACAAAGTGCAGGGCTGAATACATTAGCATCAACACAGGACAAGCTCCAAAGAAAATCAAATAAACAGAATGCTATGCTTGCATTCCACAAACATTTATTCTACTTGACGGCTATTGCCAAAGCTTGACACCTAACCTGACTGTTTTTTGCCCGTAAAGCTATTCTTATAAAAAAGTATAGAACTTAATGACAAATTAGTTTTAGTAACAGATCAGCTCCATTACATATGATAATGAAAGTCACTTTCCGATCCATACATGTAATATTTTTATACTGTTTCGGCTACTTTTATATAAGAATGTTTCGATCCGGAGAAAACGAATGCAACAAATGAAACTAGCACTAACAACTATTTGCCTTTTACACTTAAGATTGGTCAGGATTAAAGTTTTGTGTGGAGGAGCAGTACATTTGGAAAGTAACAATTATACAAGTCTCTGTTGGTAGCTGTTACCCAAAAATAACCATGATTTTATATGAGCAATCATCGTTTACCTTTTTATGAGGGCTTCATAAAAGCTCAGGTGACGATTTTCCCTTCTCTGCTAAAGTATGTGTATCTTAAAACAACTGGCCTAGGTTTGATGTTTTTAATTCCGGAGACTGCCTTATGAATGGTCTTGCCCTATGGCTTAGGGGTGACTCGCACTGTCTGGGTAGATGTTTTTAATCCTGAGGCTCTCACCCTGTGGCTTAGGGGTGACTCGCTCAGTCTGGGTGGTCCCCCAGGGGCGCCCTGGGCCCTCCGCTCCTTGACACAGACACATAACAATGATGACAGCACATGGCAGAACTGCCTGCTTTAGGGTGAGAGGGAAACCAAAATCAGCCCCAATAAATTATGTGAGCTGGAGTGTGTGAGAAGAAGACCACACTTGTATGAATACCTTTACGGAATTTTTATACGACCAATGCATGAGGGTGCTTAGGGCTTGTTAATGTCATTACCTGATGTTTAGTGATTGAAATGATATGAAAAACAATACTTGTTCAGGGGTAATGAAGTATTCATTTTCTCGCATCAACGTCTCAACACCTCTGCCTGGCTCGGATTTATAGACGTGAGAAAACCCCTGCTCCTTCACAGACATTCACAGCTGAACACCAGCACATACATACTGCAACATGGATTAGGCAGTGGTGGCCGAACACTGAGGGATGGGTGCTTGTGATTGGAAGGTTGCTGGTTCAGATCCCTGGCCGGCAAGATACCCCTGAGGGGCTGTGAGCAAGATGCTGGCTGGGTGCTACATAATATAGCTGCCCACTGCTGTGTCATGTATTGTTGCTGTGGTCTGTCAACAATACCTATTTTTTATTTCAGTAGCCACGAACATTGTGGACACCCCCCCCCAAATTAGTATGAAAGTAGAAGAACAGCTGAGAGGAGAAAACCAGCATGGCAGGTGCTTTGAGAAGGAGGGATGTGCGGCCCGCCGCCCGTGGCCCTCTGACCTGTGACTCGATATGCCTCACGTGACAGGGAAGAATCACGTGACCAGGAAGAACCATGCAGTTCTGATAGTGGGCCGATTTCCCTGGGTACCGTGGTTCCGGTAGGAATGGGAAAGTACTGATATCTGGCTGTGGGCATGCAGCAGAATGCAGGTACTTGGGCACTGGGGTGGCCCACTGGGCATCTGAAATGCTTTGGAATGGCCACAGAACTTCACGTGCTCCCTCACTCCCATGGCTGACGAGCCCTGTGCACCTTTCCCTCGTAACAACTCACACCTTCGGTCACGTTTTAATATCGCACGATTACCATGAAAATGTAAGAAATGTACTGGATCTGACAGATTTGTTCATACTTGAACAAAATATATTTGAGTAATTAGCATTTTGTTTGTGTTGGAAGTCAGCCTGGCCAGCATGGTGGAAAGTGCGTAAAACAAAACTGTAAACAATGCAGCTCCACATGAGTAACAAGCCATCCTCTCGTTACAGGCCATGTGTTCATGTAGCTAAATTGCCTTCAAGCTGTGAATTAAAGACCATCAACCGAAACCTCAGCATACCACTCTCTCTGTAGCTTCTGCGGAACGCACTTTAGACCGTGACCTCACTTTCCCTCCATTCAGCCACGATACAGCTTTCAGAAGCACACTTCCAGCTCACTGCCAGTAGCGTTGTCATTTTTTGGAAGTTGCTCAGTTCTACATGTAGATTAAATTGAATTCTTTGGTGCACAATGTACGTGCACAATATAGTCTTCTCACGGTATTCAGCATCTTGCAGATTAAGCAAGACTTCTTCGAAACTTTTCTTTATGAATCAGTGCCGTAGCCCATAAAAAATTTATTGTAGGGTTATAAATTTTTTACTATCCATTTTAGAGGACCTCTGATTGAATTCTGAGGACTCTGTGAAGACTACATTGATTGCTTCTCAGCGTTCTTCATCGACCATGAACCCCTGCTCAGAGTAAAAGCTACTTTCAAACGTACATATACATATGCATACATGCGCTTCAGAACTCCAGTACCTACTCTCTCGCTTTCATGTTCTTCTGATGATTCTCTATATTAGGGAGTTCTATATTAGGGAGACGTGAGTAATAATGATTATAGTCCTACATTTATTATTTATCTGTTCAGCAGTCATTTTTACTCAATGAAATTTATATAGCTTATATCCGTAGATAGCTGGGTATGTGGCTGCGACTCCGGTCACTAAGAAAAGTAGCTGGGAACCCTTCAGTTTAATGCTTCCCAGTATTCGCTAGTATAAATAATGATTAACATAACAACCCCCCCCCCGTTTGTGTTACAATTTCATAGGGGATACCTGGGTATGGCCCTCATCCCTGCCTGAATCAAACGATGGCATCCACTACATGTTTGGCAGCCTCATGTGTTAAGGCTGCGAGGTCTCTGATTTATTAAGGCTAATACTGCAACTAGATTATAAGAGCATGCTGGTCTGCCTTTCCATCCTTTCTCTTCCCTTCATTTGTCATTTAGTACTAACAGGGTAGACGTCTGTAGCCTTGCTAGCACCATGATCGATGTAACTCCTCCCCAGGCCGCGTCGGTCGTGACAAACACTCCGGATAGATGATGTTAATGGTGACGACAGGGGGCAGTTTGTTTTTATTGGCTGTGGTGTCTCTGGCTCCGCCTCCTCAGGCCGCACACACACAGCCAAACATTACTCATACTCATCTCTGGTGTCACGTGCCGAACAACCAGCTGCCCAGCACGATTTAAGAGGCTCGGCGTTGCTTCTGATCGACATTGGCTGGGCTCCGCAAATGAAGAACAGCCAAGAGAGGGAAGCCTGGGCTTCCCTGATGCTTATCGATCCATTGGGAGTCCTAAGGTGAGTCCGAGTCCCACAGCTGTGCGGAAGGCCAGGCTTCATATCGGACTCTGCAAAGCACTGTGCCATGCAAGGTCACCTTGAGAGTGATAGTGTCACTGCCTCTTACCCCATACAGAAAAACCTTCTGGTTCTTATGTGAGTACTACTTTGCATACATGATTATGGTCCCTTTCATATATTATTCATATATGATCTTATATTTTCACGTAAGACTTTTTCTCATGGGACTTCCTAAATGTGATCTACTCAAAGTGTGTTATGCCAACTAAACTTAAATCCATATAACCCTGGAGGAGTGAGGCAGCCCTTAGCCGCCCAGTGTCAGGTAATAGCAATGGCACTCAAAGCTACTGTGCATGCTAACAGCACCTACACACTGAAGCACTAAGCCACTCCCCTAAAGCATTCATACCCTTTGAATTAGCAAAGGAAGCGGACTGCTATTGCAAACAGCGAATCGTCTGACTGCGGCTGAATGCATTCAGCACACAAGCAGGATCAGGAGGTTCCTAAGCATTATAATGGCCTGCTCAAAGTGATTCTGAATGCGGTATGATTGCTGATGGCGGAAATGGTGGTTCCAGCATATCAGAAACATCCAGCATCCTGGGATTTTAATGCACTACGGGACCTAGAGTTTGTAGAGAATAGTGTGATGAATGAAAAACCCTTACAAAAATGTTCTGTGGTAGAATATCACACACAGTATGTGTCCTTGTGCTGCTTCTTCCTGTGGTACTGGAGGTCTTCCTGTAATATTCCTATAGTATTCCTGTAGTATTCTTGTAGAATTTTCCTGTGGGACTTTATGTGGTATTTCGTGTTTGTGTATTTTTGTGGTATTGCTGTGGTAGCTTTGTGGTATTCCTGTGAGAAGCCTGTGGATTTATGTGCTTTTTATTTCATAGTCCTCAGTATATTGCTACGGTAATGCTGTGCTCTTTTTTACTTCTGTGTTCTTTACTTCTTGTGGAATCATAACATGAAGTAAAATAACATTTGATGCGAAATGGAAAATGATTGTCCTAAACATCCCATACATATATTTAATGTGTAACAGAATGCACCGCATCCCTTCCCAACAGCTTGTACTCATTTGAGAGCTTATTTGTTTGTTTGTTTGCTACTTACTAAAGGTCATTTGCACAGCCTCCCACAGAATGCAGTCCTCTACACTGGGATATTGCTGCCTACATGTAACTGTTTCCGGAAAAATACAAAGAAAAGTAACAGTTGTCCATTAACCTTAATGACAGCCCATGTCAAAGAGATCAATAAAAGAACACTTCTAACAAGTACTACTCAAGGACTCACCAAAGATCCTCAACCTGAGTGCGGCCAGCCAAATACTCATATTGTCATGATAAATGGGTGGGTACCTCAACTGCCTTCCCTTCCTCAGTTACAGCCTTGGTTTCAGCCATCAGGGAGAGTAGGTCCACCACAAGATTACCACCCATGACATTTTCAAAACCACACTCCTCTGGTATTACCACAAGTCTGTACCACATGATATGCTGTAGAATTTCGATGACATCACATTAGGATATGGTATTTATGTGGTATCTCTAAACTATCACAGGAATGACGCAGAGATATCACATATTTCCGCAGGACATCTTTGTAAGGGAACATCAGGTCAAAGGCATCTCTGTGGCCGAAAACACAATGTTACTGAGAGAGGTCAGAGAATGGCTAGGCTAAAGCTAACAGGATTCAAGTGCAAAAATAGCTCAGTTGGTCAGGTGTGCAAAATGGCTTTTGTGGAAGCACAACTCGTCTTACCCTTAAAGCAGTGGGTCCCTCTCAGCACTATCCGTGTGTAGCTAATAAGGTAGCCATGAATTCTACCTCATAATTCTGCATTTTTGCCAATGTTTTTTTTTTTCTAAACAAGTTTAATGAGTACAGCAGCAAAGCTTCTACCTGGAGTTTAATTACAAATTGTTTGTTGAGAAGTCTAATACGTCTTCCGGTGTTCAAACATCACTAATTTCGAGATAAATTGCCAGTGTCCTTTCCTAGAAAATGTATGATAATTCATGAAATTCATGAATGGCTGCATGTTTAATAATCCATGCCAGTGCCGGGTCATTTCCAGGAGCCCTGCTGTTCTTCTTCCTCTGAGAACTCCTCCGGACAGAAAGCGAGCAATTATTAGTAATTGTTACTCCTCGGCCCATCTGCAGTGGTCTCCATGGTGATGTTTGAGGTGTACTTTAAAATCAAGAAGCCCCCCGACAGGGTTCACACGGTTCGCTTCTGCACTGTGAAGGCACTGGAGCAGCTTCTGTGTGGTGTATCTATGCCTGCACCACCATGGAAAAGCAAGATTGAGGGGTCTTTTTCAGTGGACGGTATTTCAGTAGATTATCGTCAGGGTTACCAGGGTTCCAACTCTTCCTTCCTATTCTCTCTCCATTTACCTACAGAACATGGGAAAGCCTGTATAACTGAATGGCCCAGAGCTTAAAACCATTTGGCTCTCTGGAGTAAAAGTAGTCACTAGATCAGTTTCCTCCACACCTTCGCCATGTCTACCTTGATGGTCGCACCCGCAGCAGATCTCCTGTGATCCATTTGTAAAGAATGAGTCACCTGGAAGACATTAGTCCAAAGGAGACCCTCAAGGTAAGGCACCAGGTGGCCGGAAAATGGTACCAGTTGCCGTTTTTCACCTACCTGTCGAGAGCACAAATGTTGTTGGACCGAGCTCCTGTTGTGGGAGCCTTGGAACATTTTATTTCTGTCCGGGGTGGTTCGTTTGAGTCACCAAGCATTCAGCTGGTCAAGGGGCACGGTGATGGCAGTGTGACAGGTGAAGGCTAATGCTTTAAGTGTGTCCTGTTTCAGATGGGTGTGCTTTCTGCCAGTCTCCTCAGAAGAATAATCTGACTGTGGGCCTGAGGGCAAGGTGGCAGGTGGGGGGGGATGAGTGTCAGAAGGAAGATCTATATAGGAAATAGAGTGGAGAGTGGAGAAGAAGATGTAAGCATGAGAAATAATAAGATGGCAGGATGGCAGAGTGCATGTACTGACTATTTTATTAGCAGAGCCTTCTCAAGGCCAAAGGCAGGCACATGTAATTCTGCACACTTCAGGTTCCGGAGTGTCAGCTGTTGCTCCAAACCCCTCTGCACATCTGAAGCTCTTTATAAGTGCAGTATAATGCAGCGCCCGACAACAAGCAGAACCACCGACGGAGAGGTAAGGCGACGAGAGCAGCCCAGGGGCACGGCACGCCATGTTCTAAAGCAGATCTAAGCGCACAGGCGGTGGGGGGGTGCACTTCATTCCGGCCGTAAATTTGGCAGTGGGATCAGCATGCGTGACAAACACATCTGGCTTCCTACTTCTAAACGTAGTGATCTTTGGCAAGGTATTGAATAGAGGTGGCATTCCTTGAAGCTCGCGGCTGTGATGCCGCCCGGGGATTGGTTACGCAGGCGTTTCCTGCCACCAATAATGCCATGTCACTAGCGATGCGCTGAATATCTAATGTACCTTTGGCTTTAGCTGTTTTTCAGCACATTCACCTTTGGTCAGGCATCTCCTTTCTGATGTGGTGTTACGTGCTACATGGCTCCACAAAGTCAAAGTTCACCCTGGGGAACCCACAGGGTCATATATGACCCTACATTTTATTTCTGCCTTATAGTCAACTCACTCATCAAAGTAAAGATTTAACTTTTGTTTTTGAGGATGTATATGGTACGAAAAAAATATATACAAAACGAAAAAATGAAACAAAAAAAATGTATATTTTACTTTACTTTGATGAGTGGGTTTAATGTCAGGCAG
>JAODKN010000002.1:19264438-19274438 GCA_026774425.1 Petrocephalus zakoni
CTCCCCAAGCGAGCTTGATGGGCCGAATGGCCTCCTCTCGTTTGTATAGTTCTTATGTTCTTATGTTCTTATGTTCAAAGTGGCTGGCCTTTTGCCTTCTAAAGCGACCTGAAAGCCAGATAAGGGCCCGTGAAGCTGGGTCTCTCCCACCATGTCTCTGTATTAGTCAGCAAGCTGTACCAGCATTTGGCCCCAAAAAATATCTCCCCAACTGGCTTATGGCGTCACAGGCGGAGCCGAAGCCGCTGACCCGCTTCCTGCGGCTGGACGGACCCAGTGCTGGTGACACATTTCGGGAGCGCGTGGCGGCCCACGCACCCCACACAATCTGACAGGCAGGAGCGGCTGCTTCTCAGAACAATGAGGGACTGGTTTGGCCAGCATACAGAAAATCCATATCTGTGGTATGAGCTTCTGGCTCACAGATACTAGCTGGACAATAAGGAGGGGCCCTGCGGTGTCATGTAGGCACATTTTCTGCTGATAGCCACAGTACAGCACACACACAGTTATATATTACACACACACGCACACACACACACAAGAAAGTCATTTATCTAGAACTGTGTCAGTTCCCGGTTTACAATATTTCTTATAGATTTTATTTTTTAACTATTCAGCCACCGATTTATTGAACTTTGCTGATTTTTACTATTTGCTTTTGAAGAATTTGACATTTGTGAGGAGTGTCAACGTGCCTTTTTAAATTTTTAAATAAAAAGAAAGTTTCTTCTATGGTTCTCTGGCTTTAGCACTTATTGGTTTTCGTTGTCCTCCAATCACCAGGCAGGGTGCACTGGGACAATTTTTAAGAAAATTTTGTGTAATTGGCATCAGTCAAAAAGAGACAGTTATTAGGCACTGTGGTGACTTCAGAGATTGGCTTGGAGTGTGATCTATGCCCCTCCCACTTCCTGCAGTTAGTCCTCCAATAGGAGGGGTGGGCGGAGATAAGGGGCCGGATGGCTTTGCGACTAGAGGGGTAAAATGCAATTCTGCGTGTCCTGAAACGGAGTCCAAGCTAGATATACAGCGGTTGTTTTATATTGTTTTGGTTGCACTGATAAGAGTGAGTTCAGTTCTTACTCACTCTGTGCTGATAATCGTTTTTTTTTTGTGTGTCAGCCGAAAGTGCCCATAGCATTGTTGTAGGCTGAGTTGGCCCTGAGTTGGGTGCCCTTTGTTGACAAGGAATCAGCCATGTGTAACCAGCCTGACTCTACCTGAGCTACTTGCAATGCCCTCCGGATAGGGAATGCTTGCCACCCACCAGCACACATTACTAATATCTTATTCCCCCTTCCCCCTAAAATAACAATTCCGCAGGCTTCGGGCAGAACCTGTGAACAGACATGAAACTCTGCTATATGCGTGTGGAGTTTGCGCATCATCTTCTTGCATGTTGTACATGTGTATTTCCTCCAAGTTCTCTATTTCACTGCTGCTGTCAAAGACACACAGTTAGATGAATTGGCATCAATGGGATAGGCACCATGTGACCTATGACCCTGGCCTGGATAAATGATTGGAGGCAGGGGCCCCATAAAGGCAAGGGGAGGGGAAGTAATGACAATTCCAAGGGCCTATGAGTGACTCTAAAGAGTCTGGAGCATAGTTGAATTGGTCTAGGTAGGGGGCCCAAGGCCTCTAGTGGCACCCCTGACTGGAGGATATAACCATGCAATAGGTAGAAGAAGGGTCGTAGCATGGAATTCTTGGGTCAATGACAAAATGTCACCTTGGGCTCCCTTGGTAGATTGAACCAACTGGGGTCCCCTCCAGTCCAGGGTCTGGGAAAACATATCCACCCCCATCCCCTGGCCCTGGGTAGGCAGGATATTGTTAACTCTGCCGTTTTGCCTTCTCAAGCACAGAATGACCTTTGACCAGTTAAGATGTTAAAGCGAATTTGACGGACAAATAGGGAGTCGAACAGGCGACCTTTTGGTCTCAGAGACCCAGTTGCTGCCCTTTTCTGTCATGACCCATTACTATCTGTCTCCCCCCCAGCTCTCGCTGCAGAGATCCAGCAGTTTCAAGGACTTCATGAAGTCCAAGCCGACCTCTCCTGTGGTGACCGATAAGGAGTTTGCCCTGGGTGAAACGGTGAGTATGCCACCCACCCCCTTCTGCTCAAGAGACTGAGAAAAAACCCTCAAAACTGAGAGAAACACAAAAAAGCAGCCACAATGTGGTGCGGCTACGAGTGAGACAGTGCTGACTGATAAGTCACTGCCTTGCTTTTACTTTTCTGTGTATTTTTCCTGCAGTATTATCTGACAAATAGCATCCACTGCTGCAAGTGAAAAATCATTCTTAGATAGATCCAAAATTGGAAGCATTATTATTATTATTCACGCCAGAAACCATGGCAAGTTTGTGATTATAGACCTTGCTTTGTGCACTGGTGGCCAGTCATGTTGGAACAGGAAGGCACCATCCCCAAACAGTTCCCACAAATTCGGGAGCATTAAATTGTCCAAAATGGCTTCATATGCTGAAGCATTAAGAGTTCCTTTCACTGGAACTAAAGGGCCAAGTCCAACCCCTGAAAAACAGCCCCACACCATAATTCCTCCTCCACCAGACTTTACACTTGGCACAATGCAGTCAAGCAAGTACCGTCCTCCTGGCAACCGCCAAACCCAGACTCGTCCATCGGTTTTCCAGACAGAGAAGCATGATTTGTCACTCTGAAGGACACATCTCCACTGCTCTAGAGTTCAGTGGTGATGTGCTTTACACACTGCATCCGACACATTGCATTGCACTTCAGGATGTAAGGGTAGGATACACCTTCTTCAGCTAATCTGAAGGCCACACTAAGTTTGGAGGTCTGTAGCTATTGACTCTGCAGAAAGTTGGCACCTTCTGCACTCTGTCTGCCTCGGCATGCGCTGTCCTCCTCTGTGATGTTACATGGCCTACACTTTGTGGTTGAATTTCTGTTGTTCCTAATTGCTTCCACTTTGTTATACTACCACTAACAGTTGACCATGGAATATTCAATAGCAAGGAAGCAACTAATGGATTTATTGCACAGGTGGCATCCTATCATGGTACCATGCTTGAATTCACTGAGCTCCTGAGAACAACCCATTACTTCACAAATGTTTACAATTGCAAAGCAATCTGCATGCCTAGGTGCTTGATTCTATGCACCTGTGGCCATGGAAGTGATTGGAATTCAATAATTTGCAGGGGTGTCCCAATACTTTTGGTGAGATACTGTATGCTCGTCACCATGCTGTTGGCCAAAAGCATTTTCCTCAACATACAAAACTGATAAAAAAAACATTTGCGAGAGAGGTAGAAATGGATGGTGCTCAAGCATCACACCAAGACCCCTGAGCAGGCTGGCGTCAGAGGGCCTGGGGCAACCGCCGACTTCTCTGATTATAATCTGTAATCGGCCGGCTTTACAGATCTATGTTTATAGCAGGGGGAAGTTTGATTGGGCTCACCTTCCCCAAATAGCAGAGGCATCTGGTGTGAGGGTTCTTGAAAACAGGGCCTACTGCTTCGCTCATACCCTCCAAAATGGCACTGTCCTTCCGGGCTGCACCGTCCCGGCAACAGAGTCTGTGAGCATGGGGGAAGTAGCCCCCTGTAGCTGTAAGGAACAGGATATCCTCCAGTAAGAGGATGGAGACAAAATCCGCTACAGCACGCTAGATGAAGGCCACACCCAGTTAGTGCATCATGCACTGTTACACTCAGTGGCCACGGGGCATCCTACATGGCTGCCACTGATGCGCATGAAACAAAAACCACACTAGGGATCAGGCCAGACGGTGTGTCAGCAGGTCTGGGATGGAATGCATCTCTCCACAGGCGTGGGGTTTCTGAGGCTCTAGAGGGCTGCTGGCAGGGAGCTCACAGCTCACATTGGCATGACAAGAACTGCCAAGGAGGCCATAGGATCTGTGAATTCAGATGTGTGTCACGCAGACAGAAAGCAGCAGGCTGTACTGCAAACAGCCACCGCCAGGGCAGTGCTTCTCTGACAACAGCAGTGAAATCCCTCTGAATGTGTCTGACTTTGCACGCCGATACAGGGCTGTTAGGTTCTGCGGTTCTCTAATTCATTTGAGGTTCCCCATTTCTTGTGCTTTACACGCTCGCTCTGGATCAAACGCTTTAGTCAGTCAGGCCTCGTCAGGTCACACGGGGAAGTGGTACAAGAGGAACATAGGCAGGTAGGAAGAGCAGATTTGCGGGAGGAATAGGTGGAGCGGGAACGAGGAGTGGGTGTTTAGGAAGAGCAGGTACAGCCCGGGGGCGGGCTTTACAAGGATGCAACTTGTATTTGTTTAGTCTTGCTAGATCTTTGACTTTCCCAAATCTTATTATGGATGTCTTTGCAGCTGGTGGAGGACGTACCCCTGGAGGATCCTGGGAAGAGCAGCGGGAAACTGGGGAAGAAGTGGCGGGCGGTCATCACGCGCACCATGACCCGCAAGACCTCCAAGATGGTGCAGAAGGCCCTAGCAGAGGAAGGGGTGTGTGCTGCAAACGTGTCCTCAGCATGTGAAAGAAGGCCAATAGTAAAGTGATCATGAAACTGGGGGCTTTGAATGAGAGATGATCTGACAGGCAATTATAAGCCGTGGAAAGAGTACCACAGTCAATAGCAGCACAAATAGTAATAATATAAAAATAAGGTGCACGTCTCCCCCTAGTGGTAGATTTGAGTCACAACACCCACAAAGGATTATTCGAGATTTTGAGAGGTCTCACGCGGATATGGCTATGCTGCAGGTGGAGAGCGGTGAAGACAGCCCCGTGTCACCCGCCACCAGCGACTGGGCCCCTGACCTGACTTCAGGGCAGCGGACCTCCATGTGCTCCAGCGAGTCGGAAGATTGCACACACTCAGCCCTGTCCCGCCAGCTCTCTGGCTGTAAGTGGGGCAAACCTGTGAGGAGGGGGGTTTGACCATCATTCGGGAATTTTCTGAAAATAAAAAATTAATGCTTTATGCCATTTTGTAAATCTATTCAGATTCAGATTTGTTTATTGTCATTGTAAAAAATATACAACAAAATTCAAGTGCACTTCAAGAGTCAGACTTTAATGAATGCAATAAGATAATAAATAAGTTTATAAATAAAAATTCTAAATAAATACAAATCATGAATAAATGAGAGATACAAAAGGCTAAAATAAGGTAAAAAGAATAAATATATACATTGAAAAACAATAGAAATTATGTTAAAAAGAGATGTCCCATTTACATCATTACTGTGGTTATTGAGTGTACCTGTTGAGCGTACCTTTCTATATGATTTTCTATATACAATATTAAATAAGGTATATGTTAACTGGAATGTACACATTCTAGTCCTGTAATGTTCATCCAGTATGACCTTAGAGGATGATATAATCACAGGGAGTAACTGTAAATGTGGACCGAAAGTTGCACTGGGACATCATGTTCACATATCTGCCCCCCTACAGGTGGTGACAGGCAGAGCCTGGACAGTGGCTACAGCCAGAGAGACAGCATGCGACTAGAAGACAGTGCCTACAGCGGGCCATTCTGTGGCCGAGCCCGCGTGCACACCGACTTCACGCCTAGCCCCTACGACATAGAGTCCCTCAAGCTTCAGGTGAGAGCCCGACAGCGCCCGTGTCTCGTGGTTGTCAGCTGATTTGACTATAGCAACACAGCGACAGAGCTGCTTTGTGAAGTAGCCCTTCCCAAATGTCATGCTGCTGTTCCTAAATGGGTTTCACATTCTTCACATCATTGACCATGACCCAACGTTGTCCCTGCAGAAAGGTGACATCATTGACATCATCGAGAAGCCCCCAGTGGGAACCTGGACCGGAAAGCTCAACAACAAGGTGGGCTCCTTCAAGTTCATCTATGTCACCATCCTTCCTGATGAGGTGACGCCACCCCAGAAGAGGCGGAGCCACATCAATCAGCAGCGGTGCAAACCGAAGACCCTGATGGAGATGTTGGAGAAGATTGGCCTGACCGTGAGTGTAGTCCCCATTCTCCTCAGCCCCTTCCTCATGGCTGCTCTGTAAAGACAAGGCCTTTGGCTACATACCACCAACTAACCGTGTGTCCCTCTGGGCCGCTCCCCGTTCTCCTCTCCCCTTCCTCCCAACCCCCAAAGGACCTCAACCCCATCCTCTCCATGCACTTTGAGGATCTGGACCACTTCCAGGAGTTGAAGGAATCTCACCTCAACGAGCTAAACATCACAGACCCAGAGCTCCGTGCCAAGATCCTGAACGCCGCAGAGATGCTGTTTGACTGTAAGCCCACACATGTGCCGCCACACACGCAGTCATGTGACCCTCGGCTGAGGGCTGCCCACTCACTGACACATCTAAAATAGAAGTTATTTCAGTGCCCTTGATGACTGAACTGTTCCTGTAGAAGACAAGCCCATAATCCATGCTATAGAGAACACGTTTTCGGTGCCAGCTGGCCTATCCTGCTTAGAGACTCTCTGTGACCTTTGCCCCCGGCATGGCCTCATGTTTCCATTAACATGAACCTGTGGGTCATATTTTGTACATATCCATGCCACATAAACACAAGACTTATCAGTTGGGCGGTAGGCTCAGATCCAAGGTTTCCTCACACAATCCAAAGACATGCAGCTAGACGACCTGGTCACTGAAATTGCCTTTAGCGTTTAGCTGTGTTGGCCCTACCCTGCATGGATAGCACAGTGCGTCCTCTGCCCGCAACTGTGCCCTGACTCAGGCCCTGGCTCACCATGCACCGGTATGCATGGCTGTGTAAACACAAGATGCATGAGTTTTGGCTTTAACCACCAAAGATCAGCCCCATCAGGGTCAGGGTTGGGGTTAGGGTTAGGGAGAGACAGCAGAGGACATGCTAAGATCCGGGGCGCTGCCTCGTTAATACTGACACCAACCCCCCCCCCCCCCACCACCAGCCGACTGCGAGGGAGATGAAGCTGATGTAGAGGAGAAGACCGCCACACCCAGGGACTCGGGCTGCTTCGAGAGCACCGAGAACCTGGAGAACGGGCGCGAGGAGGCGGAAACAGGGCCGGAGCCAGACGCGGACACAGAGAAGCCAGAGGCACAGCAGGAAGCGGAAGCGGACCTTGCCGACACCCAGAACTTGCTGCAGGACCTAACAGTAGAAGACACATCCTAGGGGAGGTGAGTCGGGCCTCACATTCTTTTACCTACCAATTTACCAATGGACCAGAACTGGCAGCAAAAAGCCACGCTGGATGGACAGTCTGCGCTCAAGGCCAAAGGTCCTCCTCCCTCACCTGCCCATGCGCTTGACTTCATGCCACTGACAGCTCTTCAAGCCATGAGGCTGCGGGGCTCAGTGACGCTTTCAATGACTAACAGCATCCTCAGACTGTCTTAGTCCATCTGGATGGCTTGTGGTGTAGCAACCAGCTTTACAACTGATGGTAACCTTTCCTCAGTAACCATGGATATCCATGCAGAAATGCTGTGAAGTCACCATACTCACCTTGCAATGAGCTGGTCTTTGTTCCCCAGATGTGATACAGAGGGGTCTGTGCCAGTAGCAAGCAAGTACGAGCATTTAAAACCTTTTCAGCATGAAGCACCCAGAATGTTTTATGTTCTTGTACATACGGCATCATTCCTGAACTCTCCTCTACTCCTGTGTTTAATGAGTTTTCAGTTTTTAATTGTCGTGTTTGTATTAAAACATCATCTTAGTCCTACATGTGCAACTTTTTACCTTGTGAATGTATTTTTTTTAATAAAATACTTTTTGAACTGAATTTTGTTTCCGCAACACACATTTCATTTCTGAGGTCGGACACACATTTCTGTCTCGGTCCCTCCTGCATCTTTCAACATTTATCTTTGACACAGACCCACATCTCAGCTACAAGGTATTACGACAAGTCTGGTTTAATTAGCATACACCACTCATTCATGTAAAAAGTCAGGCAAGCAAAGGAAAACACAATCACAACGGTCTTACAAAGAAAAGTACATATAAATAGGATTTATACAGGCTCTATATCATGTACTGAATTTATATCATCATTGTAATCCAAGCCCTGTGTGATGGTGTCTTAGTAACCAGCTTATGCAAACAAACATGACAGTCCAGGCCTGGATCGCCTGATTCGTGCTCAATTTAGCTATGCAAATAAACACAGTCAGTGTTTACCGGCAGCTTCGTTCATTTAGGCTTTCAGAAAAAGGGCGACAGATCAGGGGGACGGGCGGCACAGGGGGACAAGGCCTTCAACTCCTGAAGGCAGCTTGTGGGTCGGGGGGAACAACTAGGTCAAACTGGAAACCTGATGCTACAGTTTACAGAATCCAGACATTGGCTGGAGGAACCATAATGTGGTAGCATTTCAACATGTACTTCCCCAGTTTCATTATTCATACAATCACTTAATCTTCCCTTTTGTAACCCCTTCCCTTCTCTTTTTAGAAAGGGGCAGCTCTCCACAGATTTGCTTTTATTTTGAACATGGAAACTGAAATCCGCACTGCAGCCGGCGGCACTTCTTTTCACGCGTTTCGTGTCTGCGGAAATCACGCTTTGTCAGAGGCGCGGTTTCTGTGGCCCAGTCCCGCTCCACCTGGCCCACGGTGGCGGGAACCCTGGACACAGGCGTGGGCGGGCGCAGCGCTTCGCGGGGAGCAGTAGGGGGCGTCGCAGCGACGCGGAGGAGACCGCCGAGACGGCAGATGGCCGACGGAAGCGGGCGATGGCACGATGAGGTGTCGGCTCCCTCCGTCCTCCGGTCTCCCGCTGAGATGCGTGGAGACGGTTGGGAAATTGGTGTGGGGGGGGGGGAGGGGGGCATCAGGCCTTTCCCGGCCGAAACCCAACACTACAGAGCAGTACATAGGAAATCGACAGCAGCCCCAGAGCGGGTCGCACACAGCTGGCTTCCACGGAGGAAGTGCTGCCTCTGCTCTTTGTATATTTTCGTACAAGGCTGTAGCAGATGGAAACCCGGGCGAGTCCCCCTCCTCCTGCGGCACGTGGGGGCATGCAGCCGCTCTCACCCGCTACGGCAGGCCCCCCTCGCACCATCAGCAGTGCTGCTCTGAGATTCTCCGGACCCCTCCCGCCCTGTCCATCGCTAGGCATGGCTACTGGGGAGTTTGGGGGTCAGGACCGCAGTCTGCGCCGGGCTCTGCGCCGGGCTCCGGCGACGGGAGAGGCGTGTCCTGGGGGAGGTGCCCCTCCTCCTCCTTGGGGGTGGTGGCCATGTTGGGCTTGGTGTCGTCCGGGGTGTGCTCATTGGGGATGAGGGGGGCTGTGGTTCTCTGGAGATCAGACAAAGCACAGCACACTGAAGGGTGCAGGAACGAGCTGTGGATCTGTTAGGGTGGGGGTGGCTGCTCTGTAAACCCCCCTCCCCTGTCCATCTCATGCTGCTATTTTTATTAGAGGTAATTTGGGAACCCCCACCAGCCTCCTCACATGGCACTGAACCTCTCCCTTCAAAAAGATGTGTGTATAAGGAGTATACAGTGATCCTGGGATATTACAGTGTGCTCTGTGCTGTAGCTGCTTGGTTCTGTCTGGACCCGATGATGAGACCAAACCCAGATCACATCAAATCTGACAAGGTGCTTACAGTGGTCTGTGGCTGGGGGGCGCTCTTGGCTTCCGGCTCCTGCGGAACAGCGGGCGTCTCTTCTGGCATCACCCCCCTGCGGTCCAGCACACTGCAGACAGTGAGATGACAAGCAGGTCAGGGTCATGCGGTGCGGGCCGGACAGATGGGAGACGGAGGTCAGACACGGACTGGGGGTGCGTCCAAATGACGAAAGAGAGGAAGCAACATCAAAGAGAGAGGAAGAGACACACGTGGGGGGTACCTGGGATAGGCAGGTTCACATAAGGGGGGGTACCTGGGATAGGCAAGGCCACGTGAGGGACGGGGGGGTACCTGGGATAGGCAGGGCCACGTGAGGGACGGGGGGGAACATGGGATAGGCAGGCCCACATAAGTGACGGGGGGTACCTGGGAAAGGA
>JAODKN010000002.1:19288426-19316270 GCA_026774425.1 Petrocephalus zakoni
ACTGAGCAGATTGTGAAATACTCAGACCGGCCCGTCTGGCACCAACAACCATGCCACGCTCAAAATTGCTTAAATCATCTTTCTTTCCCATTCTGACATTCAGTTTGGAGTTCAGGAGATTGTCTTGACCAGGACCCCACCCCTAAATGCATTGAAGTAACTGTATGTGATTGATTGATTAGATAAATGCATTAATGAGAAATTTAACAGGTGTTCCTAATAATCCTTTAGGTGAGTGTATAATGACCTCACAACAATTACTGTGCTCTTCAGTCCTGCATCTGTGTGCCTAGATGGAGAGATACTGCCTGTAATTATCAATTAATTTAAACTAGTCTAAAACTTTAGCTTTAAACACTTCCTATCAGTGTCCAGTCCAGATAACTCATGTAGTGTATAACGTTTCGCCTCGTTCATACGTTACATTTGAAAAATTATGGAGAGACCTTTTACCTAAAACTGTATGTATATTCTGTCAGAACCTGGGTGAAAGTTGGCTGAGACTACCCGGGTTGGGTGCTGATTAAAACACTAAGGTGATATAGGCAGGAATGGTATAAAACCACCTGACCAACCCCAGTTTCTCTTCACATCCAGTCACCTGGTGATTACTGGTTTTGTCCAATATGAATGAGTTGCTTGCAGGAGGAGCAGAGTCTTACTTTTCCTGCAACATGGATTCTTCTTGTTCTTCATTTGTGGTCTCTATTGCAAATAGCCTCAGAACAGCTTGGTGCCTGAAATGACTTTTCTCTGACATAAAAAAAACAGGGCCCCATATCACTTTTACATCTCCCTCAGTTCATAAATGTGTTCTAGAACCTCAGGGAAGAGATGAATCACAGGCAAGGTCACCTTTTCCATGGTGAGAAATGATCTTCAGCCTGTACAGTTTCGCTTTCAGGAAATGTTCCCCAGAATGGCAATATTTGGACATATACTCATGTGGTCAAAGGGACTGCACGTCATAGAAGCAGGTTTGACCAAAGGTGGAACATTCTCTCACAGGTGAGCCAGTCTATGGAAAATGCCACTGTTGATGTTGTAGTCTGAATGAACTCAGTAGGCCTACTGCAAAATTCAAGCCAACTAAAGCCAGAATTTATCATCAAGAGATATTTTACCTCACGCTGGTGTAATTGGTGGTGTTCATGTCTGGTATTAGCAGAAGCATCACCAAAACATGTTTGTAAAGTATTCATACACCTCCACAGCCATGCTGATACATGTCCTGACTATCCCAACCAATGCTGGCAGTTCTGGTGACCCTGTGCCTGACTCTTTCTCCTCCCAAATCCTGAATCTCCACTACAGTCATCCGTTGTCCAATGTGTATTTAACCGTCTTGCGACGGAATAGCATGTAACGTCAGCGTAGCAATGTTTGGTAGGTTTAGGTCCGGCTGTTCCCGCTCCTGGGCGGCAGGTGGCAGTATGCGCCAGCAATCAAACTGAGGCTCAACATTAACTGCGAAGAAGAAGAAGTTAGCAACATAGCCAAACAGACGAAATATATAAATAACTCTTCATTATTCTCATCAAATCAAATCTGAAAACGAAAATAACGGGCAGCAATTTAAAAGGCAGCAGCTCTTGCTAATTAAAGCGCGAAGTAGCCTGGCAGTGGTGCGCTGTGGCACATGATGCAGTATCTGCAGTTATAAATGGAGAAAGAACCGTCTTTTTAAAGCTGGTGTCAGTAACTTTAAGCTGAGTCCTCTCTGCCTTTTTAAATCGAGTATGGAAGGTGAAACTTGTTTTTAAAGGCTGTATCAGTAACCGGGGGTCTCTGCCCTTTTACACGCAATATGGAGGGCGTCCCGGCCATCAGCGTGCCTCTCCGCTTTGCGCAGCAGTACCGGTGAGCTTTTATACCATCTTTAAATTCGGGTAATATACCGCCATCACAGTTCCGTGCTAATGTACCGTCGCATTGCACGCACACAGATGCCGTGCTTCGCTTTCCGACGCGCTGATCGCTAAATGCCGGGGTATTCGGCCTTTGCACGCACAGATCTCTGATCGCTGGCCTTTCTCACTGTCCCGCAGGCAGCAGCTGGAGGCGCGCAGCGCTTTGGACCCGAACTTCCGCATGCTGAAGCGCCCCGACGGCACCGTGGCGCTGCCCGTGCGGCCGCACTGCCTCCCCGCACTGGACCTCTCCGCCCTGCGGCTATCCGTCGGCCCGGGAACGACTTGCGCCCTAACACGCATACAGGTGCGCCCCATGGGCAGTGTACCGTGACCTCGGCTTAATTATTCTCCTATTAATCATTAGTGGAAAGGCTCGGATATTCTTAACAGCGAGCAGATCCACGGCATTTTTGTGGGAAGTACGACAAGATATAAAATGTGCAGTTTTTCTCTAATTCAAACGAGTTGTTGCTCCTCCTAAACACAGAATATTCTTTATATAATTAAAACTATTCACAGGTATAGAGGGGAACTAGTACCCCTACTAATCCCCTGCCCCCAAAACACATGTCTTAGGAGGATTTTTCTGTTATTCTTACTACACAGTGCAAGTGAAACATTATATGACTCATCAATACTGATACCATATTCCTAACAAAAATAATATATTGGAATTTGATGCTGGCAAGATGTTGGAATAACTCACAGCCACCCTTCCATGGAAGCTAACCAGCTTGAATAAGAAAAACGAACAGATCATCCATAAAGCCTCACCAAGGCGGTCTCATAAGGTCTGCAAACATGAAGTGTCACTGTAGAATGTTACACACTCCCTCACCGCCAGTGTGAGCTGATGGACAAGCACCAGCCAACAGCATCCCAGCAGCGGCTGGAAGGTCTGATGTAGGTGGTGCATTAATGGCGTGGGGCACATGGCAGACTGCTGAGCAGGAGTGGCTTCCATACGGTGACTGGCAAAAGGCAGTCAGTGCTTTGCTGCATGCGGTCAAACAGCTTGTGTCTTCAGGGGGAGGCTTGTGCTCACTTGTGGGTTGTAGGTGTCAGTGTCGAGGATAGAGACCATTTGCCTGGTTTTCAGCATAAACTTATGGTCATGCTTCGGGAACAGTTTGTGCTTACCGAGGTAATGGGCAGAGCTTCAGTGGCCAACCTGTTTCCAAAGCGAGTAAGCCTTCTCACACAGCCGAGGTTGTATGACGTGCATAACTTAAGCCACTCGTGGACTTCTACGTCTGTTATGTTGCACCTCTTGGAGTAGGTTCCATGACTTTTTGATGCCACCACACTAGAAGATGGAAAATCTCATGGTCATACTTCTGTGGATACTAACCAGCCTTAATAATAAAAACACACAGAATACGGAGAACAGGATGACGAGAGGAGTCATTATGTGTGGACATATCTGTGAACCTGTACCGTAAACAACCTAATAGACCATTGGTGAGACAAAAATGGCTTTCTGAGGCATGTATCCATCATCTCAAACAGGCTCCTGTACCATCCAAGAAGGAGAGCGTGAAGCGCACCAGCGCAGCCCTGCTGGACAGTGTACGGCAGCTGCTGGTCTCACAGGGGGAGACGTGGAGTGAGGACCTGAGGGGAGATGTTCCTCAGAGCTGGCAGCGCCATGGGGACCTGGCTGTGCTGGGGGCTGGCTGCTTCTCTCAGGAGGTTTGGAGCAGATTAGGTGAGGGAACCTCTGCCCCCCCCCCCCATGAGAGTCTCATCATCCAGTACAAAAATGACATGCTGGCTGGCCTTGTCTGCTCTATAACTTGCCTTTAACACACAAGCAATTTTAGCAGAAATTACTTAACAGGAAGACTTTCAATGTTGTCTTGCTGATGTCGGCCATTTTCTTACTCCTTGGTTGTTGCACTGTCTGATAGATTGCTACAGTCTAAATGGGGGCAGTGCGTGGCTCAGTGGGCTAAGCATCTGTGCCTGTTATAAGGTCACTGGACTGAGCCTAGCCTTGACAGATTAGTCACATGTCCATGGGCCACTGACCCACCCAAATTTGCTCTCACCTATATGGAGAGCAAGATGGGCCAAAAAGATAATCTCCTGTTCTGTTCTGTTGTATTAACATACCAATCAGTTGTCCTTTTAATAAGCTACCTAGATTTAAGTTGATCGTTCACGTTTGAAGAAACCGTTTTACTGCCTAATGTATCCGTCTTTCTTTGGCTCCTGCTTTTAGGACCAGCCTTGTGGCTCACTGTTGCCCGTGAGCTGGGTGTGAATCGCCTGGCCCGGGCAGGGAGGGTCGGCAGTGATGGACACAGGACCCCAGGGGTGGTGATGTTACTGGGGGAAGACGGCTGGGTGACCCATGTGGACAACAAGATAAGGTTCAAGCGAAGCACTCACATCATTCCTCGCAGAATGAGATTCACAGATGTATCATAGAGGCCCTAAACAAGCTAAACTGGTATGTTTTGCAGGTACCAATTTGACGTGACCAAGTGCATGTTCTCATCTGGAAACATTACTGAGAAACTGAGGATTGCCTCATTTGACTGCAGGGGGGAGACAGTCGTGGACTTGTATGCAGGTGAAACATTTTGTGTGTGTAGCAGAGCTTGTTAGAGATTCAGCATGAGGAAAGGACTTTCACACAGGAAAACTGCTTCCTGTTGATCTTTTGACATAGGCATTGGCTACTTCACCCTCCCCTACTTGGTACATTCCGGGGCGGCCCACGTTCATGCCTGTGAGTGGAATCCACATGCCGTGGAGGCCCTGCGCAAGAACCTGGAGCTGAATGGCATCTCGGACCGCTGCACCATTCACCAGGGTGACAACAGACAGGTAATAGGAATAGGAGTGCACGCTCACAATGTTGGCGTTTGTAGGGGAAGATGAGTCTCTTTCCTTAACAGTAAGAAATGGCTGCTAGAATTTGCTTTCCTACTGAAATTCAGGAACTTTAGTTCCTGGGCTGCCACAACCATGAACTTCTGTAGTTCCTGGCTGTTTCCATGTGTACTTTCCAACCGTGCAACAAGAACTGTGAGCCTGGGAGACGCAAAAAGCTTGTAGGTTAAACTTCACGTGTAACCTCATACGAAACTACACCGGCACCCAAAACAATGGAGGTAAGCAAGTCATTTTGTTGGTTATTTGTTAGTTTTGGGGCAGATCGATTGCGATCAAAACAGGACACAGACTTTTATTTGTTTTATTTATGTGACCCATGACATGTTCATGACTCATTATTGAATCTGGCCAGAAGATCGATCATTCATTTTCCAAAAAAACTATGTAACCTTATCCTGTTAATAAATGCTGGCAGGTTTAACCACCAGCGCTGGCAATATTTGACAAATGCATTAAATGTACTTGAAGTACAAAAATAATTCCATCTGCTCAACTTACACTCTGCTACATTTATCCCTTTTCCCTGCAATTCCGCGTAAGTTCCAAGTTGGTACCGGTACTTGTGACCAACCAATCGGCAAGCTGTTGCTGTAAGCGTCAACCAATCAATAAGCTATCGCTATAAGCACCTCCCCACTAGTTTGTGGTTGAATGAAAAGTGCTGGAGTAGGGACTAAATAAAAGGTTCCAGAACTGCCTCTGAAGAACTACAATCAGACCAAGTTCCTGCAGCTGGAACACGACAGCCTTGGTTCTGGAAAAAAGTTTGTGGTAGGCCTAGGATTACCTGTGAGCGCTACTGGGCTGACCGACTAAAGTGGTCCCACCTATCCCACCCCCCATGTTTTACACAAGATTCTTTCCTCACATTCTTTAAACTTTAAAGGTGGATGGATGGATGGACACTTTGATAGCACCCATTTCATGTGTCTCCTAGAAACAAAGAAAAATCCTTCCAGGTCCCTGAATTAGGGATACTTCTGTTTTAGGGTGTCAGTCTATTACCAGAAGGTGCTTAGATGAACTCCCAGGAGAAGCCCTTGTCTGTGGTGAGCCAGTTGATGTTAATGGTGTTACGGCCAATTCATTCCCCATTTCTTCCTCCTGATCCCATATCCCACGTCAGCAATGGAGGGGGGGGGAGTGACAGGTCCCGCCTTATCATCCCTCCAGCTCCTCCTGCGTGATGTGGCAGACCGGGTCAACTTGGGCCTGATCCCCAGCTCTGAGCAGGGCTGGCCCGTAGCCTGTCGGCTCCTGAAGCGAGCCACGGGCGGTATCCTGCACATCCACCAGAACGTGACCTCGCACCCGAACCACGGGGGGATGGAGCCAGTGGTCGGGGAGAGAGCAGCGCGGCAGACGCATGGCTGTGCAGAGAGGGAGGCGTGGAGGCAGTGGGCTGAAGATACAGCTACGTGTGTCGCCGCCCTGCTGGAGGAGGACTGTGGGACACCCTGGAGGACTACTATCCAGCACTTGGAAGATGTCAAATCATATGCCCCTCACATCCATCACATAGTACTGGACTTGGAGTGCAGACCATGCTGACAGTTTAACCACTTTACTGGTACAGTCTAGTACAGTCTATATTTTTACCTGGTTGAATGGGTCAGTAATAAAACTCTAGCTGTTCCTATTTTACATATAATTGATACAATTACTCTACTTGGTGTAATTAATGCACAGGTCTGAAATGTAATATAATTTCCTCAAAATGTTTACCATTAAATATCTATCAAAATTTGTGATTTTTTTTTTTTACATGAACACCCATGGATAATACAAAATTTTCCCTGCAGTGAATGGTTGCCTTTAGAAAACCTTGGCCGTTTTATAGCGAACGTTACCGGCGTGTATTCTTCGGAGGGGTGCATGATTCCATTCAGGACCGCTCGTTTTCAGTGGTTAAAGAGTCAGAGGCCGGATCGGAGTGCTGTGGCTAAATCTTTGCATATCCCGCCCGCCCACAGCTAATAGTGGTTCCGAATAACTTGCACTTTATCATCATTGTGATACCGATGTGCGGTTTTCGGCGTTCTCGTTTGTCTGCCGCACATTGGACATTTTGCTGCAAATTTTACAAAACTTTTTTTTAATAAATATATTTATTTTTACCTTCGTTTCAGTAGGAAACGTTTAGCAAATGGCACCCTCAGACTCGGGGCGAAATTAGCGCATGTCATCGTTAATACTGTTAATAATTTACTTTGTAGCAAGAGTGACTGGTACGGGGGAAGCCAAAATTGATCGGTATAAAAAAAACTGCGAGGTTTTGGCCATAACTAGGAATAAGAGAGGAAGTGTGGGCTGCACCTGTTTGCAAAAGCGGGGCTGGTGGGGAGGCTCCAAGGCTCCTCTCTGTTCCGCGGCCACAATAAAGGAAAAGTTTGCAGATCTTCCGGGATAAGCGGCAGCTTTCCAGGGCTTCGGAGTGAGCAGTGCTAGTGGACAGGAAGCGGGGAGAAGGAGCGGAGCTCCGGCCACTCGGACCTGCGCAACTCCGCCGTGCGAGACGCGTAAGTCGCTCCGGATCGCTGCTTCCCCAAAACGTGCCTTTTTACACAGTTACACGCGCTCTTCGGCTTAGTTTTGCAGCAGCCGGCGTGGATTCGACATCAGCATTATTAACGACACGTTTCCTAGATTATACATGCTTCATTTTCCCACTTCGCTATTCTGTATGCATCGTGGGCAGTGGGTTTTAATCATGCAAACAGTTTTATTTGATTTAATTTCATTGTCCCGCGTGAAAATGAATCGGGATTGTGATGTTTCTCCGGGAGGTGGTAATTACTTTGGGGAGAATGTACTGTTTATCTGGGAGGTGACCCCTTCTCAGAGTCCTGTTCCTGGAAAACTCATTATTGTCCATTATATTTCACATATCCCGAATGGCCTGAACATGTTAATCGTTTTTGAAATAAAACGAAATCGAATGGAAACCCCAGGGAAAGCGTTTACAATACGATTTCCATGAATCCCCCCCCTGCCACTTTTATATTTTTTATATTTCGTGGTCATTTTTTTATGTTATTTTTACAGATGGCAGACAGATTGTCCGTTTTCTAGTGTAATCGCTCAGAGAGGCTGTTTGCCGGAAACACCTTTGTTTTATTTGACTTGGCATTACAAAGTTCTTCCATCTATCCGTTACTCTGTAACCTCATCCCGGTCGGTCTTTCCTGTATGAGGTTCAGAATGTGATCATTGTGCGTATCCTAACAGTTACAGAGATCAGCTCACGCACTGCTTATTGCTCACTTCACCCTGACATAAAACCGTAGTCCGTCCATTCGCTTGTCCCACATAGCAGTCCAGATGACAAAGATCCGGAGATGAGGGACACCAAGGTCTGGTACCCTGTCTCCCTCAGTTTCATGGCTGGTCTTTGGCTTCTGTATCAGTTGACTGGCATGGAATCTCTCCATTTAGAGCAGTGATCAGTGACTGCTAGCGCTGCTTGATTACGGCAAAAATCATAATCGCGGTTATTTTGGGCAGTATTGAGATAACGATACGATTACTCATTGAGTTTGGAAGTATCATACACGTATTGAACTTAAAACACGTAAACTCCAAATATATTTCAGCTGAGAACGAATAAGAGGGGCTGGAAATAAGTGTCGGCCCGTGTCTTTGTGTTGCTGATGGAATTTGGCCCTCAGGGGAAAATAATTGAGGACCCCTGATGTAGAGGATACGGTTAAAAATGTGGCTGCAATCAGAGCCTAGAAGCAGTACTTCATGGGTGATTCAGGTCCCAGACAATAGCCTGGTATTAAAACACAGCATAACAGCAGTTTGTGTATGTTAGTGGTTAAAAACAGGTACTCTAACCTACAATCTTTGGGTACTCACCAGGCTCTGCTGTGAATATAGTGCCCATATTAGTTTGGGACTATATACAGATACACCATAGGAAACAAATATCTAAAAATAATGCAAATACAGTATTGTATGGAAACATATGGAGTATTTACAGTATGTATCATGAATCCATATTCCAAATGTGTGGGATAGATGGACATCTTGTTGGCTGTTTCATTGTCCTGCTGAGATGCATCTTCTCCCACTGACCACGTTTCCGTATATGTTCCTGGGTGCTGTTCCCCAGACAGCTTTTGCTGCTCACTCAAGAAGAAACATACATTCTTGAATAAAAGTGGAATATGATTTTTCCCCCCTGTCAACTTTTGGCCAGCAGAAATCACTTGGTCATAGATGTATAAGGCCTATAGGATTTGTAGTATCTAATGGAGGATTTTGGGTAATTTGGTGTCACTTGTCAATAAGTCTGACACTAATGACAGCCGTGTCCCACTGTGCTTCCAGTGAAATGCCTTGAATGTGGTAATTAATAGTGATCAATAAGACTGAGTAATCCAGAGTGTATTTTGTGTCTAGACTTGTATTTGTATCTGAACTTGTTGTCCACCTTCACTATAAATACCTTCATAATGCAGCACAAAGCATCCTTAATTCTTATACTGACCATTATAATGCATTATGAAGGTATTTATGGTGCATTTTAGATGAGACCTTCATAGAGTAATCATAATACATGAGAAACATGGGTATAATATGTTATGCCTTTTTATAAGTATTTATAGCTGTGTTTATAATATTTTATGAAGGTTTTACAATGAATTATAAGAACAGTTATTAGGCTTTATGAATATGGGCTTGTAACTGAAAGCAGATTAAGAATCTTGAACAACACACTGGGACTCCTCTTACTGCCTAATAATTTGCCTAGATGCCTGAAAGCCTTCATGCACCATGACTGTAGGAATGGCCATAAGGATTTGAGTAAAAATGTAGACTGAATGCAGCCTCCTGCCAGCTGTGGCACGGCGTCCAGTCTGGCTACGTGTATTTTGTAGGGGGATGGGGAGGTTGGCTGATGCCTCTGGGGGCTTCCCTTCGTTCTCAGGGCAGCCTGTGTAGACGAAAGGCTGGGATCTGGCACAGGAATCTCTCAGGATTTAGGAGGACGTGTCAGATGTTGATGAATGATCTAACCACAGCCCTGGTCCACCCAGACCTTTATGTGCCTTCGAGGGTGGGAGCTTCAGGCCGAACTGAGCTGCCCCGTTCTGACCCAGTGAGTTCTTATCCATGTTTTCTTAACCCTTGCTTAGGATCTGCACGGTAGTTAAGCTAGGCTAGCATCCCAGTGTTTCCCTGCCTGACTGGGCCTTCAGTCCGCCTGCTGCACTGGCCGGTGTGTCAGTAGTGCATATTCACACATGCAGCCTGGTTTGCTCACCCGTCACGCTGCCTGCCCGTGCCCCGATTCGGCGTGTTTACTCTCACCGCTGACTCCCTGCAGGCCCGCCCTTCCTGCTCAAGTGAAACTCAAACGCCATGCAGGAGTTTCTGTCCTTTGGGAGAGTCGGAGCTCAGCTTCATCCAGCAGGGTGATTTTTCACCGCGGCTCAAAAACCCCCCCATTGTCTCTGCGGCAACACCTCTCGATCGAGCCGAGAAGGAACTGGGAATGCTGGGTGTACTGGGAAAAATATGCTTTTTGTCCTATCATTTCCCTGCTCCATTAAAATATCCCCACTTCTATCCACTTCATTGGGAGTTGGGTGCAACGTGCTGTAATGAGAATAAAAATGCATATTATCGTTCCTTCCACGGAATTTCCTCGAAGGTAAAACTGCCCGCATCACTGCACAATCTTAGATAGAATTTCTTCTCAATTCTCCGGTACAGGGACACACAATAAATATCCAGTGCATGCTAAATTCCACTATAATTTAAATTTAACTCTAGAACAGAATAAATCAACTTCATAACATTTTCAGGGGTTCTTATTATAAGCCAACAGACATCGATGGCTCCTACACTGGGATTTTGGCCGATGTTTCCTCTCGGGATGAGTGTAGCGTACCCCCTCATTTTTGATTTATGTTTATAAACATGACAGGCTGGGAACTTTGACCCCCAGAACTTTCCATTTGCCCATTGGTGTGCTGACGGCTTTGAGGAGCCCTACAGCGAGGATCTGCCACTGGAGGCCCTCCAGTAAATCTCTCTGCTGTATAAACAAACACAGGAGTTTACCATAGCTATCTTCTCTCTAGAGTCTTATAAGAAAAATAATTAGAAGATTTTCCAGTTAATGTCTAATGTTATTTGTGCCACTGACATGGGTGCCGGAGCAGGTTTTCCGGCTGGTCAGCAGGGCGGCGCTCTCTCGGCCGGGAGCCAGGATGCTGCGGCAGGTGGAGGTCAGCGTGGCGTTCCTGACGGACTCGGAGCGCGAGTTGATCCTGGAGGTGCTCAGGCGGGATGAGGAGCTACGGAAAGCTGAGGATCAGCGTGTGAGGTACCCCCCCCAGCCCAAACTACCGCTTCCATAGCGCATCTCCCACCCGAACCGGCCCGGCTTCTCTAACCCCACGTCACCCCTCCTCGCCGCCCCCCGCAGGCGGCTGAAGGCGGAGCTCCTGGACATCCGCCGCAAAGGTGCCAAACGCAGCAATGGCAGTTACAGCGAGCGCAGCTGCGGCCGCTGTCATGCGCCTCTGGGCCGTCTGTCCGTCAGCGGCAGCCAGTGTGAGGGCTGCAACCATTGCGTCTGCCGCACCTGCCGCTCGGCCCGGCCCGACGGGTCCTGGGTGTGCAGCGTCTGCGCCAAGGAGGCGTGAGTGTGCCATGGCTCCGCCCCCTCCTGGGGGGGGGGCTTGCCCTATGGCAGGGCTGTCCCCCCCCCCACCTCCTCATTTACTGTTTATCACATTGTGCTCACTTTCACAGGGACCTTAAGAAGACTACAGGAGACTGGTTCTATGACCAGAGGGTAAACCGCTTCTTGGACTCCCCTGGGCATGACATGGTCAGAGCCTCCCTCAGGAAGCGGCCCCCGGGTGAGAACAGGAAGCTTTCCCTGGCCACTTCCTGCAGGAGGAGGCTTAGCCTGATAAGCTCCAAAAGGATGCACGTCTGCCAGCGATAATAAACTCTTCCTGCCAGGGGTGCTGCCTTTCTGCTGGTGTGCCGTTAGCCTGCCGCTACCTGCTAACGGCTAGCCGCTGCGTTTCAGGGAAGAAGCGCGACACCGTGGGGGCGATGCTTCTGCAGAACACGGAGATGAATCCCGCCAGCAGGCCCTCGCCGATTCCCCGGCCCAGGCTGAAGGATCAGCAGGCCGTCGACACGAGGTAAGGGCCGCCCCGGCGTTTGGCCGATGTGGACCCAGACCCCCAGTAAAGTAGCCTTGCACCTGTATCGGGTAAAATTAGGAATACCGCTTTAGGTCACTAGCCAGCGGAGATTTGATGGACTTGGTCCTGGCGGCACATTCGGCAAAAGAAAATAGGACTTTACACCAAGCGGACAAAGGTGTCAAGCTTTATTGGCTGTTCAGAAGGAAGGGGGCAGTGATGGTGCATTCAGCAAACGTAGATGAGTACAGTCTCCTTTTTGGAATCTGTTGGTTTGTAGAGCAATCTGCTAGGCATGTTTAACCAGAATCATATTCATCACTACTGTTTGCTGGGTTGGAAAATATGTGAGTGTTGCACAAACTTTCAAAGAAAACAGTCTGACAAGGAACTGAGGTCGGACTCCTTGGAAGAAATGGTGATGAATGGTGTCCAAACTTTACTCCTTTCTGACCGATGAGGCACCTGGTCCATGGGCACGAGCCCAAGACCACGGCCCATCGCTCTATCACTACACCTGCGGTAAACGACACACCCTTGGAAGGGAAAGGCCACGTTTCATTGGGTTTGGGCTCACAGCCTCTCCTCTCTGTGGGCTTCCAGCTCTCTGTTGGATGGATCACACCCCCCTGATGGACCGGCGCTAGATCAACAACAGCGCAGCGACACTGAGTCGGTGGAGAAAGCCAGCCTGAGCAGCAGCCGGACCGGCACCGAGTCCTCCCACGGGACTCCGGTCCTGCCCAGGTCAGGCCGTGGTGGAGGAGTAGCAGCCCTGGTGGTGCAGAGGATGTAGGAACTTGGTTTCCCGTGACTCCCGTGTCTCCACCCTACAGGAATGGGGCTGTGCCTGCCGACGGAGGGTCAATGGGGCGCTCCAGTCCCGCTGGGTCCTGCGCGTCTGCCCCGGATGCCCCCCCCAAACTGGCCGACTCCTACAGTAACACTTCGGATCCGGACTCGGTGAGATGGCCGTGCCTGAACGCAGGCCACATCCCCCGAATCTCGCTGATCACAACCCCTCCCCCACCGTAACCCGCTGCTTTATGTTCAGTCCGTAACACCCTCCACAGTAGCGGCAGTGGCTGAAGTAGATAGGCTCTTCAAGAGGAGCACCAGACGGGTCCAGAAGCCTGGGGGTAAGAAAGTGGGGCCTGCAGTGAGGGAGCCCTCGACTGCTCGCTATGTGAGTGGGGAGGAAGTGACACGGATAAGCTGTCATCTGGACTTGTTCCTCCCAGAGAGTAACTGGCCAACCTCTGTGCTGGATCTGCGAGAGGAGGGGTCAGAGATAAACGAGAGTTCTATGAGAGATCGGAGCAAGTCCGTGCCGGGGCTGAACGTGCAGGTGAGTGCTGTGGGCGGGGCTTATTTTTGTTATGCTTTAGAAGAACTAGAAGGAAGATCTTGGCTACATGTTACGTCTCCATTTCAGGAGGAAGAGGAGGATGAGGACATTGATAGCCTGGTTGAAATCCACAGGAAAAATGCAGGCAGAAGCACGTACAGCCTTCGAAGCAAGGTGTGTCCACCCCCCCAGCACCTGTGTGCAATCCCTGTGTCAAATGAAAACTTGCCCTTTATTGGTCATTGAGGGTCATGTGAGTATCTCAGGGCCTCTGGATTGGCTGTGAGTTTTCCCACAGAGCACGATGGGCAGTATGATGAGCGTGTACAGCGAGGCAGGAGACTACGACACAGTGGACATCAGTGGGGATATAGTGTTCTCACTCCACTATGAAGACCGCACCCAGACTCTGTCCATCTTCATTAAAGAGTGCCGCAACCTGGCTTATGGAAATACCACCAAACATCGCTCTAACCCGTGAGTGTCATTACAGGGAGATAACAGCAGGTGGGGTAGTGCTTAAGGAGCTGGATGTGGAACCTTTTCAGATATCAAAGGTCAGAGTGCTGCTGTATCCAGTAATATAAATTGAATAAAGTGTGGAACAAGGTATATATGTAAATATTCAACTATACAGCTATAATAATAATAATAATAATAATAATTAATAATGATGTCGTAGGTAAATCAGTGTTGTAATCCGCATCTGAGACATCTGAGAATTCCATTCAGGTCTGCTTTGCATCAGTTTGGTTATGTCCGCTACACAGACACCATGCTGTTCCCCAGGTACGTGAAATGCTACCTGCTCCCAGACAAGTCCCGGCAGAGCAAGAAGAAGACCACCGTCAAGAGCAACACCGTGAACCCCATCTACAGCGAGACCCTCAAGGTACCAGCCACGGGCCCCATCCACTCTCCGCTCATTGCCAGGCTCATCCGCCCGCCCGCTGTCTCCAGAGCCTCCGTGAGACAATTAGCTGGGATGTTGACATTCAAGAAAAGGAGGATTTCTGTCCCGGGCGCCTGAATGACAGACAAATATTGATTTTGTACCTGCCCTCTATTAATCCAGCGTAAACACCAGGTAGGACAGCAGTTTATGAAAAACATAACCAGTTTAAATAAGAACTAGAGCCACTGTAAATGATTACCAGGTATGCGGGCGTTTGGAGCTAGATGCCGTACTGCAGTCACCGTGAGGGGACCTGTGGCCCATTCGCTCTCCTCTTCTCCTTCCTGTTCCACTCCCTCCTTCTGCTGTGCCCCAGTACTCCATCAGTCGTTCCCAGCTGGTCACACGCTCTCTCCAGCTGTCTGTCTGGCACTATGACCGCTTTGGCCGCAACGCCTTCTTGGGCGAGGTGGAGCTGCCGCTGGATTGCAGGGACCTGAACTCCGGCCACGAGGAGTACGTGCCCCTCAGGGCCAAGGTAAAGCCGCACTCACGCACCCGGGATGTGAAAAGGGACCAGCTCCTTCAGCCCAGCCTCCTTCCCTCCGCCTGCTGCAGGTCTCTGCCGTATCGCAGTCTGCCTTTGCCCAGTACAAGGGCCAGCTGATGATCTCCCTGAAGTATGTTGGTGCAGGCGAGGTGCCCTCAGACGCCGCCAAAGGTGCGTGTCACCACAGGGGCGAGTCACGTAGCCTCGGCCTTTTCCTGCGATTAATGTCGATGTGTTCTCGGCGGGCTCTCTGTTTCCCAAGGTAAGGACAAGAAGAAGAAGACCAAGGATGAAGGGGCAGAGCTTCATGTCCTGATCAAGGAGGCCAAAAACCTTACCGCCATGAAAAAGGGAGGCACCTCCGATTCCTTCGTGAAGGGGTGAGAGGGCAGCCATCTTATCTCATTTCCTTCCGTCTTCAGCATGGGGCTGGTGCACAACATGTGATCCTGCAGAGCCAATCGAGCACAGCCTCACTGCAGAGCCAATCGAGCACAGCCTCACTGCAGAGCCAATCGAGCACAGCCTCACTGCAGAGCCAATCGAGCATAGCCTCACTGAGGTGGACTGGGCTTTTCACAAATATGTTTCTTTCACCCGACAATCTTGTTCCATGCTTTCAGGTACCTGCTACCGGACAAGACGAAGGCCACAAAGAGGAAGACTCCTGTGATGAAGAAAACCCTCAACCCACACTATGACCACACCTTTGTGTACAAGGGCCTGAGCTTAGAGCAGCTGCAGGGCATGGGTCTGGAGCTGACTGTGTGGGATCGGGAGGCCATGTCCAGTAACGACTTCCTGGGCGGTGTCCTCCTAAGCTCAGGGCCAGGTGAGCACATGCCAAGGCTATGAAGTCTGACTGTACACACCACGCTTTGAGCAGATACCGACGATGTTAAAAAAATATAGTGTACATCAAGGTGTAGAACCTGCTCCTGTGATCCCATGATCCTCTGTGGTTCTCAGAATCAAACGGAAACTTGATTACCTACATTAAATTAACAATGAAAACATTAATGGTTTGACTGGCAACAACTCCCAGCAGTGTCTCGAGCCATATAAGGACATCAGGCACCCGAGGTGTGATGGTCATACTGGGGTGTTGATGGCTGTACCATATGAAGGGAGGAGTCAAGAAAGGGGCGGGGCTATGCTGTATATGACTGTGTGTTTGCTGCAGGTGCCATGCAGGGCGTGACGGCGGATTCCACGGAGGACGAGGCCTGCCTGTGGCGGAAGATGATGCAGTACCCCGGCTCGTGGGCAGAGGGCACTCTCCCACTGCGCTCCTCCATGGGCAAAAGCAAGTGAAGATGCCGGAATGGAACATAAATTGTCAATAACTGCCCCCACCCCCCACCTCTGTCTGCAATAAGGCAGTGTGATTTCAGGGGCGGCTCCCCCAGTTCAGGGGACAGGGGGCTATAGCTGTAATTCTGTGGGTTGGTAATAGTGACTCTGTAGTTTCCTTACCCTCTACCTGTGGACTAGAAGGGCCGAATCAGGGGCTTTAATCTAATGCACAATCACAAGCTTATTCTGCCAAAGAACATATTGTTACACTTTTTAAAAATTGTTAGCATTAATATTTCCAATCTTTAGGAAAAAAGACGCATGTTTTCTGGAGTTTTTGCTCACAGTATGGGGGGGTGGGTCACTGCCCGCAGAGCCCGAGGTGGGAGGGGCTCTGCTGCCCCAGGCGGCCCTGGGCTTCACTCATTTCCTTGACTTCACCAGCGTAACGACGAGCACCAGCAATGCTGGTCTATTCATACCAAAAGCACTTTGGACTGTTACCTTCAAAGGCAAGAGGTTCCTCCCTTTGGCTGTCAGGTCATAGATATATTTTTATGTTAAAAAACAATGATTTATTCAATACACATAAAAAAAAGATATTACCAAGGGATTGGAAGGTAGTTGTATGCCGATATATCAAATTGTCTTAATAAATAACTATATTTAAGTCCAGGGCCAGTGCCTGTTCATTTTAAAACCTGTAAGTCAGGGCATCTGGAGAGTCCAGCCATCGCGTCCCTGGCACTCTGCATGTGTACATATCCACTAATATTACTGATTTCTACTAGATGCAATTGCAGGACTTTAACACCGGGACACAGTAGACTAACTGACACACCTATTGCACTGTTAGTTCTGCCCACTGGAAGGAGATCGACAAAGAAAGTTTTGTGTAACTTTCAGTCTTACAGTCAACATAGTCGAGCAAAGCCAGTCCCGACCCCTAGGGAGTCCCGTGTGGTCCAGAGTCGGCCACCACAGGGCAGCCTAGCGCCACCTTGCAGTAGCAACCGGCAGCTCAGTCACACAAGTCCCTGTACTCGTCCATTTGGTGGCGCTGTTCTTCATTCAGCAGGTACATGTCGATGAGGGAGTAGAGCTCATCCGAGGAGGTGGGGTCAACTATGCGCTCGCGGTCCACGCCCCGCTTGTCCAGGAGCACCATGGAGAAGTATGTCCTGGAGATCCTCAGGTTCTGCCTGCCAGGGCCAGATTGCAGGTCAGCGTAGCCCTAGGAAAGCCAGGTGTGATGTGATCCCCGGCGCCCAGCAATGTGGTGGCTCTTACCGGAGATCTCTGATGACCTCAGCCTGCAGGGGCCGGCCCTTCAGGTAGCCCACGGCATGCGGGGCCCGTCCCACCAGCTCGATCACCGTCACCTCCCTCATGTCCAGTCCGCAGTCCGCTTTCTGTGGGGGCACCCAGCACCAAAACCTGAGCCCTATGGTCAGAACCTGGGAGATGTTATTGTGGTCCTGGATGGGTCTAGTGTGTGCTTTCCCTGTGGTGGGGGGCAATTTGCCCCCCTTCAGGACCCAGAATGAACACATCTGGTCAAAGTATCTCCATGCCGGTCCCTCCGTCGAGGCCCAGGGATAGCAGACGTACCTCCAGCATCAGCTTCTGGAGGCCATAGGACTGGTCAGTCCTGCTGGGAGAGGAAACGATGAGCAGGTTCCTCTTCAAGTAGAACTGGTCCAGCAGGGCGGCGGCAGTTTTGGCGTCCATCGCGATGATGGGCAGTTCTGCAAACGCAGGCACTGCTCAGCTCTGTATCCTTCACGCTACATCCGCATGTGTCAGCGAGTCCTGTGTGGGCGTACGAGTGCACTGGTATAGGAGCCAGAGGACGCCGGTGCATGAGGGGGGGTACTCACGCACGCACAGCGGTGCCTCCCCCGACCAGCTGCGGTCAGACAGACACGTGCGCAGAGCGGGGCCCTGCCTCTCGTGGCCCTCCCTGCAGTGGTACTCGCACTCCGCCCCATAGTTGTCCCTGTCAGCAGAGCAGGTGAGGCGCCCATGCAGCGGGGCCACCAGCGGGGGGCATCGCCTCACTTGGGGAGGGCAGAGAACAGAAGCAGCGACGTCACGCCCCCTTCGCGTTTTGGCCGTCGTCTTGGCGTCACTGTCCCACAATGCATCACACTAACCCCTTAAACATCTTAAATACACTGGCGGATAGAATTTGAAAGAATTTGCCGTGCAAGCTTTTCCACACAGCTGCACCCCCCAACCACACAATGGAAAGGAAATCTCTCCTCCTCTCATAGTGGAAATATAATTACCCCCCCCCCCCATTTGGTGTCCTACCCTCCACACGGACGATGAATTTGCAAGACGCTTTGTTCCTGGCCTGGTCATAAGCTTTGTACTGAATAACATGCACCCCCTCCTCAAAATAGGAACCCGGGTTTGGGCCTATCAGGATCACTCTGCGGTAGACAAAGACAAAGACCATGTTAGTGACCCCCCTCCCCATGGAAAAGAAAGAGAATATCCTGCCCCCGCAAACAAGCAACAGATCCCATACTCCACTGCAGAGACGTCAGCGGTATCCTTGACAACGGGGGCATCCCAGGACACCTTTGCAGTCAGCGTGCCTTGCTCAGCGACTCGCACCCGTGATAGTGGGCACTGGATTTTCGGCGGGTCCCGGTCTGTAGAGACAGGCCTAGTAGCACTTTCTCCTCTTTAGGCAGCTGGGGTTGGTGGCTGCATTTGGATCAGTTACATGTGCACCTTTGCTCTGAGAATAGCTCTGTTAACTTGGAAGATTGTGAAATGCTCCTTAGAAAGATCTGGGCCGTAGCAACAAGGCCCCTTCCTGAGCGGGGGGTGGGGGCAGCCTGAAGTGTTCTAGGTCAGAGTGACTGAGGCTCAGAAGACCATACTCAGCAGGCTGTAGTCGAAAGTAGCTCGTGCGCAACCTGCATCTATCAGCATCTCCCTGCCTGCTCGGGACCTCGGCCCAGGCGTCGAAGCGGCGCTCACCTGCGCAGGTGGGCTCCCTGCCACTCCACTGACCGTCCTCCAGACAGATACGGGTGTGGTCGCTCTCCAGCTGGTAGCCGGGGTTGCAGATGTAGCTGCACCTGGAGTTCACCAGCACGCTGTCGGTGCAGCGGTAGGTGCCGTGAAAGATCAGCGGCAGCACACGGCAACGCACCTCTGCAGGGTTGTCATGGCAACAGGGAGAGTTTATTTAAATGAGTGGCACTAGTGGGTTGAGCTTACACTCCCCCACTTACCTGGGAAGAGAAGATACGGGGCTGGTTCTAGCAACACTACGAACACGGAAGTGTCTGAAGCCAAATGAATCGAGCTTCTTTATTCTATCATAAATTTTCCTACACCTCTCCGTTATCACTACGGGATGCGGCCGAGCGTCGCTAGCCGCCGGCTTTCGCTGGGACAGCCGCGGTAACCATGGAAACCACACGCCCCCAGTCAGGGCGGGCCCACTTACGGCGGCAGTGCGCGGTCCCCGACCAGCGGCGGTTCGGCATGCACTGCAGGGAGGCGCGGCCCAGCAGCCGGAAGCCGCGGTCGCAGGTCAGCTCGCAGCGGGTGCCCAGGGTGCTGCGGTAGTAGCCGCCACGAGGGGAGAAGCAGGTGACCTCTCCGTTCCGAAGGCTCAGGGCGTGGCACCACCGTGGCTCTGCCGGGGGGGGGGGGTAGGGGGGAAGGCAACTATCTCAACAGTCTAGGTCACGGAAAAGTACCCTATCCATGGCACAATCTCATACAATCTCATGTGAAGAAGAGCGACAGCACAGGCGAGAACCTACCCTTATAGTCCAGCTGGGGGGCGTCGTGCTCCTCTTCCAGTGTGACCTCATTGTGATAGTACTGCTCAGTCATCCCAAAACCTCGATGTAACAACAGCCTGCTGTTAGGACTTTACAGAACTGCTCTAGGCAAGATGCACAAGACAGAAAGCAAGTGCAACAGAAAGTGAATCATTTGTGACCGGGTCGCTTCATTTTTAAGTTATGATCTATAAGATACTATTGTAAAGAGTGAATAATGCTTAAAATGGTTCATTCGAAAACATAATATATATATATATATATATAGCAAATTGGCCAAAAGTGAGTCCCCTGGCTTTTTTCTTTAAGGAAAAATCCTTCCTCTGACTCAGGTTTCAGACAACGCCAGTCAGCTAGGAACACACCTGTGTTTGTCATTAGAGGACAGAGAGAGACTCCCTGAGTTTGAGTCCAAAGTTTCTGAAATTCCGCACTGCCATTAGGAATCCTCAGGATACCATCCACACATTGATCCCAAAAAAGGCAAAAATATCTGGGACCTTACTACCCACTGCAATGGATATGTTCCCAGGATCCACAGAACGGAACCTATAGTGCCTGTGTGCTTGCACTAAAAATCAACCTGGAACCTGGAATATGGAGCCACAGATCACTGGTGGAACATTCCAGTATCCTTGAAAATAGAGGAGAACCACTGAGGAGATCCTGTGGTGACATTTCAAACTGGACTCCTTTGCTGTACTAACTGAGAAGGATTCACCAGGCAGATACACATAAATTATCTAGATTAGCGCCAATGCCCCCTTCAGGAAAATGGTGGTAGTGTCCTTGGATTGTACCCACAGTTTTCCATTTCATGTGCAACGTGGAATTTTCCACTGCAGACTCTGAAAGGGGACCTGGCAAATGTGCCTAGCCCACCATTTGCTTTGTCATCAGTGTGTACAACCACAAAATATTCTTCCAAACTGAAAAGATGATGTGTCACCAGCAGAGACCTCCCCCCTCCAGGAACTGTGGTTTGCTCTATTTTTAGCCCCCCAATTTCCCCGAAAAGATAATATACTCGATTCTGCTCTCGATCCTGGGGTGATGATCTCGCTCTGGTAACAGCTGATTGGCCCTTGTCTAACCAAAGGCTGGCCACCGGTTTAACGCAAACAAGGAAGCCAGCGGTGGCAGGATCTTTGGCATGTCAAACACAGCAACTAGGTTTTCACACAAACAGCAGTCCGTTTCTGTCTCTGGAATTAAAGATTTGGGGGATTTTTCCATTCTTTCTCTGGCTTCCTTTCCAGAAACAGGGGGAAAGTGGGGTAGCATATTCAGCCCCGCTGGAATGCTCAGTCGACACACAGTAGCCGTCGCTCGGACGCAAGCCAAGCAGACACCTCCACCTCACGGGAAACATGGAGCTTCAAGCTGCTCCAATGCAGGAAATAAAAATAGAATGGGGGAGTCCCAATCCACACAACTGATGCATCATCAGATCAAGTGAAGGAACAAAGCAAAGGCCTGTGACAGGAAGGATACATAATGTACTTTTTCCCTCCTGAGTCAAGCCCACCGCCTCTAAACAGCCACTCGGTGGCACTCATGAACCAGCTGGGCGCCATGGCTGGCTGAAAACAGCCTAAAGCTGCACTTCGGCACCACGGCAACCAAGCGCATTTGTGTTCCCAGTAAGTCACACGATACTTTGTCATGGTGACATGCTTCTGGCTGCTTGACCAAAAGGGGTGTGTCCTAGTAAGACCACTGATCTGCAGGGTGAGCTGACAGCCCGGATCTGAGCCAACGCTACTGATAAAAACTCGACTGCAGAAATAACATCCTTATTATATACATCCTTAATGTGCCTCCATTCATCCATCTTCTAACATCTTCTCCAGCACAGCATCACATAGTCTTTAAGGTGCAGATCTTATGAAAGATTTAAACCTTGTTTCCTCAAAGTGGAACTATATTTCACAGAGTGACATGCTGTAGACCACAGCTTTGCAAAGGCTGTGTCAGAAGGACATTAGGATTTGAGGACTTCTCTAAAAATACTAGTAAAACTCACAAAATGTCAATCCCCTGCCCAAATTCAGAGCGTACGAGCAGAGTAGCGTTAGTGAAAGCAAGAGCAGTGTCATTGGTGGGAGTCCAAACAGGGTACTGTTGTTAGGACCATGAGGAAGGTTCTAGTAGTGGCAGCCCAAGCAGCATACCACTGCTGGGAGCCTGAGCAGGGTACCGTCGGTGGAAACACGTTGCTGGGAGCCCGAGCGGGGTACTGTGGGTGGAAACATGTTGCTGGCAGCCCGAGCGGGGTACCGTCGGTGGAAACACGTTGCTGGCAGCCCGAGTGGGGTACCGTGGGTGGAAACACGTTGCTGGGAGCCCGAGCTGGGTACCGTCGGTGGGTGCCTAAGTAGCGTACCGATGATAGGAATCCAAGTAGCATAACGTTAGTGGAGGCCAAAGCAGGGTACCGCTGACCTCTGGCAGAGCCCCACTGGCCTTCTGCTTTCACTCTGATGGGTAGCAGTGTGACATTATCTGCTCACTACACTCAACTGTGTTGCCAGGCAAGTAGCTAAGTCGCTAAGTCATAAAGGTCAAATAATGGCCCTGGCATGTGAGGTGTGCGCAGGTGCAGCAATTTATTATTGTCAGCAGTCATGGCAGGAATGCTCTTAAGAAAGGGAAACGGGAGGATTCGGAGAGGAAAAGCAGGGGCCCCTATCTCTGCCAGGCCTCGGGTCGGGCCCTTACCACACTTCTGACGGCCTTCAGTGTTACAGTGATTTTAACTGTGTGCCGCTTATCATCCGACAGAAAAGAGAGCGAGACGTCTTATCTTCACTTCTCACCTGTGGCAGGCAGGATGAGACGTTTAGGAGGATATTTGCTTAATGACAAATTCATCATAAGCTGACAGACATCATAAGCTGGCAGCCTTACTAAATCTAGTACCAGGTTTTCATCACTTCCTCTAGATTTACATTGATATGTGTAATCCACTTGTCCAGTACAGGGTCCCCAGGGGGACTGGAGAGGGCATCCAAAAATTAAAAATGTACATTATTTAAACACCCCGCTAAACAGAAACATAAAGCTTTAGATTGTCTCGCAGAGCGTGGTTATCACGGCTCACCATATGACGGCCATTGTCTTGACAGGAAACCACGTTCACGCAGCATCACAGATTTGTCCGCGACAGACAGAAATATGTGCAGCATTTCCCACAAACCCTAGGCGAGGAGCGTCGGCTGCAGGGCCGCACATTCCCACCAGCCTTGAAAGGACAGATTCAATTTTACTTTCAGGTCACTGACACTCAGCATATCCAGATGCCCAGTTCACATAAGCAGAGGCTCAGTGTTAAGCGATGGGAGAAATAAGTCATCGAACCTGCACTGGGCCATTAGCACGGGAGGATTAAACCAGTCTGTAATAAACAGCAGACAGCAATCACAGGCTTCAAAGCCTCATCGTTCCCGGTGCTGCTGCAGGGTCTCAGATAGCACCTTAAAAACCTGCTATAGGAAACAGACGAAGAAGGCAGCACACTCCTCAAACAGGTCACCTCCACAACTCTCCTTTTACTAACATGCTTGGGTGACATTATGCTGTTTAATTATGGCTCTTCCCAGACACTCGCACCAGCGGGAAGGCAGATGCCAGTACTGAGTGTATAATTAACTATAAAAAATGGCTTACCATTACCACGCACACCAATGGCACGTGTCAGTCAGCCATACCTTGGGACCTAAACCTATAGATCTCAGAAAGGCCGAAACAAGCCTGGGTATTCTTATCAACACACCTCACTTCTGTGAGTTCTGCGATAAAAATGAAGGACATAGATTGTCTAACGTAAATACTTGCACATTTAAAACCATTAGGAATTTCCCCCAAGTGGTTCTGCCTCCATAACCTGAATTACTGGGGGCCTGATATTTTTCCATCGTGGAGGCGATGCATGCCACAGCGCAAAGGTTCATTTTTCCACTACCACGTGAAGGTCGTGTCCGCGCTCCAGAGCGCGAAGCCTCGAACCCGCCCCCATCCAAGACGCGCAGAGCGTGATTGGCTAGACGCTATTTCATCGCACGTCTAACGAGAGTCTTACACACCATTTACGTTAGGTGCGGCGCAATTTATGAAGGTTGCTTTAATGCGGTAAAGGGGAAATTAAACTAGTCTAATTTTCAGACTCGTAAACCAGACTATATAGATAGTTTAGATGAATTTTCCATCGAAACACAAAGCCATCAGCACAAAATTCATTATCTTCCTTGTTGACCATTCACAGCACTTGCGGACCTCTCATTTGTAAAATTAACATGTAGTGCTTTTAAGCATGGCGCGAACGCGTTGCGTTTGATAAGTTTTATTTTTTTTAATTAAGTACTTATTTTTTTCTTACATTTGAATGACGCATTGATATTTCCACGTAGAGGTATTTGGATGCTGTGCAGTTGTATCAGCGATAAAGAAACTTTTTTAGTGTGTCACTACTTTACAGTCAAGGCACAGTGGTGAAAGGGGAAACTGATTTATTAAAAAAACGTTTGCTAGAAAAAGTTAGTAAGTGTCACAGCCTTCTGAGTAACAGTCGTTAAAACCTTTGCGGCAATCCCTGATTTATCCTAGAACTATTCTCCTCGTATAGGCCTACATGCTGTCTTTTACCTAATATTCAATTTCAGTTGTACTTTTGTTTTCAAAGCTCTATTAGGCACTTTAGGATTTAATTTAATGTAAGGACCGCGTGGTGGCCCTCTCCATTGAAGCTTCATAACTACATCCGTTCTGTGTAATAAAACCGAACCGCGGATTACAAGAACACTAAACACAGATTGGAAATCTGGTTGGTTTCCAAGGACAGTCTTAGTAAGTATGGATGCGGTGGGGGTGGGGTAGGCAAGGCGCAATATCCTCATAGGAAACAGTGAGCAGCCAGTGCCAAACTTTTTACAGTTTCCACGGTCCTGAAGCAGCCTCATCACTTAGCACAGGGAGCTGGCATACGCTGGCATGGAGCAGCTGCTCCTAATACAAGACGCAAACTCCGAATGTCTGCGCGGAAACCGTACACGAGCAAAGGAGAGGCGGCTAAGAAACTGCGAAGTGGAGCATGCCAACGAAAGTATATAAAGTGTGAATTTCTGCAAGTGCACTCTTTTTAAGAAAGACATACCCCAAAACATTAAGACATCACCAGAAGTACAGTAGCACGCAAAGTAATTAAAGGGAACGATAACTGCGCGCCTGTAACACAGTCAAGACGTACCATCGTTGTTCCGAGCAGCAACCTCCGCCAAGGCGCACACTTTCAGGAATAAAAGAAAATGAAGATTTGCCATTTCAGTTCCCCGATGCGAATTGCTGTGATGAGAGACAACGGGAGGGGGGGAAGTATTATCCGACACGCAGTTATCTTTCTGCTGAGGAAGGAAAACAGTGAACGTACGCGTGGAAAGCATTGAATATGTTTGACAAGTAACAAAAGCATCATTATAGCGACGCACGCCGCTAGCTGGAGCACGATCGAAATCTTTAGAGATGAGTAATCGCTGAAGGTGGGTTAAACTCCAATCGTGCAAAGTAAAATGTTGACAAAGTGCCGTTAAGTTGCAGTAAAGCGCGGGTTGGGGTGCAGTCACCTACCTTCGGCACTCGCCGTAAGATGGTCTGAGAGGGGCTGCGCTGCTCGGCACTCCGTGAAACTGACGCGCCCGCCGCTAGGGACCGTCGTTGCGCTCTTCCTTCGGGGGCTCGGCGTTCTGGCAAACGCGCAATGCTCGGCTTTTAAAGGAACAAGGCTCCGAGTGGAACTTGTATTTAAAAGAGGATGTTGTTGGTGTTCTTGTTGCTGTTCTTCCAGCTTAAGGTGTATATTTATGCAAAAGGACCAAATATTAATAAGACTAACGTTAGGGTGACCCGATAATCCATGTTATCACGGATACTTTGAGCTAGGACGGGATTTGCAAGCTATCATTCTAATTCAAGGAAACAAAGCAATCAAAGCACAAGAAGAACTGAACCATCTAGCCAAACACAGGAGCCTTTCATGTTTGAAGTAGTTTGTAGAACCTGAAGTAGCTCAAAGCGTCCGGGATGACAGGGATTATCTGGTCACCCTTGCTAACGTGGAATCAAAAAGGAAACCGAAGTAATTCCAGAAAGCAGTGAAGCGAAACGTTAAAATGGGGTGCAGGCTTACAAGTCATTTCATATTTGTAAACATATTATAACCGTACATGCAGCTGTGTAAAATGAAAATTAATAGAATTCCTAAGTCAGCTTTTAAGCTTTCCTTGTGTGGGTCTCTGTCAGTATCCTATTGCTGGGGTGACCTCGGTTTTCCCACCTTCTGCACGACAAACATGAAACAGACGCGCACACACACAATAAGGAAGCTGAGATATTTATCGTGATACATATACTGTCCTTGGCTTCCGTAGTTTGCGTGTCACAGAGCCCTCCTTCCCAATAAAAATTCATGGCTGTCCCCTGTTTCGAGGCTTAGTCTTCCTTTTTGCACACTGGTGTCTTCCTTTATGAGTTATTCCAGTGGTCACCCTACCTATAAGTGACACAGGCAGGGACCATCGGAAGACAGAGTCAGGATTGGCTATGTTGTGCCCCTATACACTGTAAAAAACCGATAATGTACTGGTAATTTTCTGCCAGGACATTATCCATTTTATTTACGGATTCTTTTTGTTAAATTTAGCGGGCGTGTTCGCTCCCACAATGCAAATTAAAGGGTAAAACACCTGTGAAAAATTCATACAGAAAATTCCTTCATATTAACACAGTACATTGGACCCTATCTTTACGGTCTTTTCTTACAGTGTAGAAGTACTTTGGGCCTCTGCAGTGCCGACATAGAAACAACTACGCAATGTGTCTGTTTGTATGGGTTGGGGGGGTGTTAAGGACGCTGTTAGAATAACCCAGTGAGGTGAAAAAATAGGGCTGTCAGCCAATTATAATTTTTTCGGAATTAATTGCAGCACACTCTGGTGAAGCTGGCCTGGAGCGTCAAGTTGACTTCCCCCAGCTCTGCCCTGGGTGTCAAGGAATTGTCAAAAATATTTTCATCACGCAGAGTATTTTTTTTTTAATTATTTGGATTTAAAAATTAGCACTAAACTGAAAAAGACAGCAAGGGGAATTAGACATAAGCAATTTTAAAAAGATGGGGTGTGCCTGTGTCTGTCTTTTGACTGTGATTTGGATAATGGCTGATTACATTGTAAATATTGAAGGTGCTACACCCTCAATCAGCTACAACAGAAACAGAAATTATTGTAATTACTGCAGTGCACACTGAGGCTACAATCAAGGGCTACATCTTAGAGGAACCGAGGTTGTTATTCCTACAATTGTAGGACATGTACCTGTATTGTACATTTCCCTTACTGGTTCAGTACGATTCATGTTTACAATGCTTTAGTGCAACTCTACAGAATCCCCCTAAGTAGGTTTATTTCCATATGCAATATGTGCTGTCAACATTCCTGTTCAAGTCATTTTATACAATGCACTTCATAATAAAAGCTTGATTTTGCCATGTACTTTCAGTATGTGAGCTGGGAAGTTAGCTAAAGACAGCTACAGCAGCTTAAAAAAAACTTCCTCATTTTTCTTTTGATCTGAGAAATTTCCTGAAGTCCAAAATATGATTTTTCGCCGACATTGTTTCCTCTGCTCCTTCCTCCGCATCGAGAGGAGCCAGATGAGGTGGCTCAGACATCTGGTCAGGATGCCTGCTGGACGCCTCCCTGGGCATGTCCCACTGGGAGGAGGCCCCGGGGAAGACCCAGGACACGCTGGAGAGACTACAGTCATGTGAAAAAATTAGGACACCCTTTGAAAGCATGTGGTTTTTTGTAACATTTTTAATAAATGGTTATTTCATCTCCGTTTCAACAATACAGAGAGATTAAAGTAATCCAACTAAACAAAGAAAACTGAAGAA